>JAVDBV010050201.1:0-13832 GCA_032619315.1 Piper longum
GTATGACTATGATATTATTAATATTCATGATTAATGTGTATTAACTATTTGTTTGTTTATTTATTTATTTATTGAATTATTATATATATATATATATATATATATTTATTTATTTATATGTTTACTAGCACGAGTATATGTTGATATTTACTCATGTTTACCCGTGTATTTATATAATATAATTATATTATTATTTTATAATTAGATTATTATTTATGTTTATATATTTATTATTTACCTAATTATCTATGTGTGTGTTTATTTGTTTATTTATTATTACAATGTCTCAATTTACATGCAAGGTGTTTAGTTGTAGCTTTGTTAGCATTATTTTTTTTATTAAGATGTATTGATGATATGAGCATATACTACAAACATGAATTAAATAGAGGTGTTAGTATTTTACTTAGTAGTGGGTTTTAATGTAAGTTTCAAAGTCTGAGCTCGTCACTTGGAGCTTGGACCACAAGTCCGTTTGACTCTCCCTCTCTGCTCGACTCCTTTCATATAGAGTTTAATTGTGTTTTATATGTAGGACGACGCCGGCAGTATTTTATTAGATCTCTCTAATGTTAGACCATTTAGCTGTGTTTTCTACACATGTGTAATAAAACTACAAGGATGGGATCCCTTGTTGGTTTTCGAACTTAATACATCACATTTCAAATCTCTCTTGGTTTTAAATATTCATTTACTACCAATTGGTTTTGCACCTTTAGGCAATAAAATAAGATCCCAAATGTAATTAGTTTTTATGGACTTCATCTTTTCATTCATAGTATCAATCTACTTTTAAAAATTAGAACTTTTCATAGCTTTTAAACTTTATTGAAATCAAGTTTGACAAAAGCACACTTTTTTCAGCCTTATCGTTTTTTTTTACAAAACACTTTTTAATTTCTTTAAAAAACTCAATAACTATAGTAACATTCTCAAACACATCGCCCCTAAAAGTCTCTGCGCTTCATAATTATAAGACTCATATAATTTGAACACTCTTATTTCTCAATGTCTCATTTTTCCTTAATAAAATTTGTATTCGTAAACGAAACTAGTTATTCAGTCCTTAACACAAGGTCAAGATCTATGTAGCCGAGAGTAATCATCACACTCTCTTTCTAATCCTTAAAATCATCCCCGTGGCCTTTGCAAGTAAAATATATAATGTAATTATTAATTGCTTTTAATTTATATATATATTAGCTACTGATTTTTAATTGGGAGCAAGTCGTTCTGAATGTCCGATGATCTTGACCACCTCATGCATGAGCATGATCACGCCGTATGTACGTAGGAGTGGGAAGCCAGAGGCGGAGTAGGGCCTACAGGTAATACTCCGGTCATTCCAGAAATTGCACCGGCGACGGCTAGAGGATCAGGAATGGCCCCTCCACCAGAGAGAAATGGATTGCCTTCCTCCAAGATGAAGTCGGCCGCTATCACATTTATGATCGTTATTTCCTTGATGCTCGAAGTTGTTGCTGATCTTGCCGGCCTTGTCCGATCATCAGGAGTATGCTCTAAGACACATTGCACTACCCCTTTTCTTTCAATCTGTCGGCACTTATTTCAAAATCACCGTAATTTGCTTTTCTTTTGCCTGTACTACATCTATCTATCAGCTTGTAGCCTTGTACACTTCATTCATAAATTTTCTTGACCACTCATTCATGAACATTGACTAGTTTGGTAATAATAGGTAATTCAGTACCGACGGATGGTCATGTCCAAGCTATAATTTATTGTAAGCTGGACCTTTTGTGCTGCCATTACGTAGACGTGCATACAATTAGTATATTATTATATACGTAACGACTGAGCGTGTAACATTTGATCAAGCTTCTAGAATTAAAGACGCTATAGCTAGCAATGACCTTTGATTTATGGGTGTCGTGAATGAATTATAGATGCCGTTGTTGGGATACACTCAATGGCTTCAACACTTTCTTTCGTTCTCTATAATGTCTGCGTGAAGGATAGATGCACGATGTTGTAGCCGTTAACACTTAACCATGCGTGCATACTCTGCCCCTGTGAGCGCGCCACCTCCCCAAGACCCTAACCACCGTTTTATTCGTCTGTACACATTTGCCGATCTGCCACTTACTTTGACTATTGAGTTTATAATTCCACACGGCCATCAGGTGTATGGCTAATCTTACTTTTCATATATATATATATATTGAAATTATCCTGTGCAAAACATTAGTTTGGTACGAAAGATTCGTATTTGGTTTTTCAACCGTTTGATTAAGTTCTATGGGACACTCATTGGTTTTCACACAAAAATGTCTTTTTTGTCACCCAAATGGTATCCAAAAAAAAAAGGAATCTTTATAGATTAATTACTAATTATAAATCAAGCTTCCAGAATAAGCAACAAACAAAGAAGGTAAATAATAAAATTCATATAAAATAAATTGGCACCTACAATTTGTTAATATATACAATGAAGTTGCCAAATCTATCCCACTCAGGGCAGAGTGACGATATATATGGTAGGCGAATTCCTTTTTCAACAGGGACAGGATTCTCCTTATTTCGGTGGTGATTTCGTCTTTTCGGCAGATGAGGAGCCCCCGCTTGACCTGTCTATCCTTTTAGATTTCTCAGGGGGATGGAATGCTGATGATTTCTATTGGCGCTTCTCAGTCTAACCTTCCTACCTACCTTCTCAGGAGTTGGGCGTGTGAGCTGGTAAATGATAAACAATATTCGAATAATAATCACCATCTATTCATATACGTTGACGTCCCTGCTACATATCAAGATAGGTAACATATATATTAACATGAGCATTAACATCGTATCATGTTAATATTAATCCACTCCCTCTATTGGACTAATTAAGTATAACTAAGTGCTACTCTGGAATAGGGGGACACTCATATGTGCTCCCTAATATGTTGGCTAGGTTGACTGCTAAATTTAAACCGGGAGCCAATATCTTCTGTACTTTATGATGCTTAATATTATTAATAAGGCTTGATTGAAAATGAATAAAAAAACCCATATTTATAAAGCCGCTGAATGTCCAAAGGTGCACTCTTTGTCTGTAGTTTAGTGTTGAACACAAATTTGGCCAAATATAGCTCCCAGAAGATTTAAGAAAAAGAGGAAAAAACCACGTCTACGACGGCCTTACCGATGTACGCCGTTGTTAAATGCCATTCAAAAGGTTTTGCAATAGATCAAGACAAGACGTCTATCAAGTGAGTCGTTATAACAAATAATAAAACTAATTTATTAATTCAGGCAAATGGAATGTTGTCCGCACAGTCAATACACACTAGATGAATGTCTCAAATAGTTGGTACAGCTTTGGATACGACCAGAGTCTGATCTCAGCCCACTAATATTCTACCACAAACGTTGTATTACAAACCTCCTTCCCAAGAAATTTGCCTTCAAACAATTTAAGAACACTTCGACAGACTTTTTCTAAAGCAATGGCTTGACGACGGCTGCTCATCCAAATCCTCTTTTCCAGTCTCCACCGTGCTTTCTGCTACTGTCACATACAAACGTGATGAAATCTTACAAGATTTTGAGGTTGATGAAGACACCACTGAATTGTTTTGACAATGTCCTCACCAGATCGGTCCAAGGCCCAGAAGCATTCTACATGCCACCGGGAATATTCCATCAGCTTAATGGCAATCGCTTGGTGATTAATAATTTACCAAATAACATAATGGATTAGAGCCTTATGCTACTGACACATTTGCATGAATGGTTACATCATTTTCCCTTATTTTCTTTCATTATTATCCAATGAAAAAAATTTAAAATTATTAGCAAAGGATGCATATGCAAGGGTAAGACAGATTCGGAGAAAAAAAATCCTTACATTCGCCACTTGTTTTCAACTTCTTGTGCTCACGAGAATCACTGATCTCTCTCTCCGTCTCAATATACCTTAAAGGGTGGTATTTCAATGATTTCAACCTTTCCATGCTTGCATCAATCCTCTTCTTCTCCTCTTTCTACTTCAAAACATAATTTCACATTTGAAAAATTACCAGAATGAAAGAATATAAAACGAAATGGAAGAAAACGATATCTTCTGTACTTACATAGGCTTTGCAGGCCACCTCAATCTGCTTCCCGCAGACTCTCATATCCATCTCCAGATCTTTTAGACGGGCATCAATGGGAACAGCGCATTGCTCGACCAGCTGCCTTTGCCTGCCGCGGATAACTTCTGGCTGCCACACATTCAAAGCCACAGAAGCTTGCCTGTAGAAAACAAGAACAAACTGTTGCCAGCTACCGGGCAGGATGACTAGAAAATAAAAAAACAAAGGAAAGCATGCAGTGTTCATGGTTCAGCGAATTAAAAAAAGGGCCTTAAAATAATTCCATAGTAGCTAGCCATGTCAAATACACGGTAATCCGGCTTAAATTTTTCCCAATTATGAAGGCAGCAAATATGGATGTAAATATACATGCATTGACAAGCTATAATGAGAAAAAAAAACACAAAACATAGTGTTTTGGTTGATAAAACAAATAAGCTATTTTCAACTAATTTCAAGATCTATTTTGGTTGGTATGAAAATAAAGTAATGTAAAATATATGGAATTTTCAAAATAGACAACGTCCCATCAAAACATTCAATGTATTTCCATATAAAAAGTAGTATAAGCTGGTGGAGAATTGGATGAACTTTTGATGGATGCTATACATATATATACATATGATGTGTTAAAGATATTCCCACCCATGAGAAAACGTTCAATCACATGAAAAGTTATGAAGACATGAAGATAAACTAAGAGGTCCGAGAAATTTGATGAGAATTTGTGGCATACGAAAAGAGAAAGTAGTGATTGGAATTGGCTCTTTATTTTCAATTAGTTTTATATATCTCTGGTTTATAAATATGTAATTAGACATATATATTATGTGTGTTTTCCTTTTGGGGAAATTCCATTGAGTGTTCTTCTTTAGAGGAGATATGAGAGGTTGAAAATCTAGACAGGGTTACCATTGGTAGTGCATTTGAGAGAAGAAAGAGAAATTGTTTGTTGTGAGGAGAAGATATGACTTCGGGTTCTTCGACAAGATTAATAGTAGTTAATTTCTATTTTTTCTCTACCTTTTGTCTATAGTTTGTAATTGGAGTAGTGTTCCTCATATGGGTGGAGTTTTCCACATTTGGGTAACATTTCTACTTTATATTGGGGTGAAGTTTTTCACACTCGAGTAGAATTTTCTACTTTGGGTGGAGTTTTTCACATGTATTTAGAAGAGTTTAGAGAAGTTTTTCATCATCTCTTGGATGGAGCTTTCTTCGGCTGAACGGTCAACACCATCGTGGCATTGAGGTTGCCCTGTGACCACCAAACTCATATCAGCATGCAAATCTTCTACAGCAACCAGGAGACCTCCAAGTACCTCCACTGTCTCTTGCACATGGCTGGACTCGGGCCTGTTGCCAGCCCGAGAATCTAAGTCCAAGAGCCCTTCCGTCAAGGACTGCAATCAATTGAAGATGGTACTCCCATCTAGTTCGTTGGCAGGTCCTCCCACCAAGGTGTCAGGTCAGGCAGCGGATGAGCAGCGTGTGTGCTGGTATATGGTGTACCGAGCATGAGCGGGATCGAGACCAAGGAACCTCATGATGGTGCTGGTTCGAGGGATGGTGCGAGTCGGGTGCTGGAGACCGAGCATCATGACTGGATATCACGAGCATGTCAGTATGCATGTTTGGCGAGCGAGGTTGAGAAGCAACCGAGCAGTTATCGATCAGCCTACCGAGCATGGACCAAGCGTGCCAAGCAAAGTGCTGGACAGCCTATCGAGCGGCTGGGATGTCCGAGCATCTTGCGAACAGTGTGAACAGTGTGCCGAGCAGAGCGCACACCAGTTCTGGGCCAAATAGCGGAATTGGGTAGTGGCATGTCCGAGTGCTGGGAGTGGTACTCGGAAGCGGGTATGCGAACGCAGGGGCGTGCCGATCTAAATAGCGGCATGTCGATATGTGAGTGGTCAGGCGTTCCGACACTTGGAGCGGTCATCAAGTTCGGGCGGAATCAAGTGCCAACATTTGGAGCAGAACGCGATCCCAACGATAGCGACTTGGAGCAGAAGCAAGTTTCGGCACTTGGGTCGGGAATTGCTGGAGCGCCGGGATGGTCGAGGTTGGTGGTCGATTGCTGGCGGTGGTTGAACCTGGGTGGCGAGACTTGAACCCAGTGGTGCAACCAGCAGTTTGTTGGAAGTTTGTTATCAGAACTTGGATCACGACTTGGGGAAAAAGATCGTGAACTTCTGTTATCCAATGAGGAGCAGGATAATGCAACAAACCTTGGAGATGATGCGTTGATCAGATCCAAGGAGTATCTACTGGACTTGAAGATGAACATGAGCAGGTATTGGTATATATCTACAGGAGTTTTTCCATTGAGGGGTATGACTCATTGGTAGAGAGACTGCATTGTGAGAGACGAACTCATTGTGACACGCTGAGGGATTGTGGGACCAGTGCTGAGTAGAGATATGCTGGACTTGATCTGAGGGGAGTTTGTTGGAGGGCTGGGAACTCTAGAGATCTGTTGGGCAGTAGTCGACCATCATTGATCAAGGTACACAATCGTATCTTACAACCTTGTGCTTTTCAGGTTGAGTGATTTGCATGTAACAAGCCTATCCAAGGGGGACGGCTTGTGGTTGTGAAGTGAGGATTATTTGCGAGAGGCGGTTCTCTTAATTCTCACGAGTTGGAAGGAGGCCACGTTGTGGGATTTGCATGCCCACAACGAGCAAAGTTGAAGTGGTATCATAATCCAGAGTATGAAGTTGATCCATTTTTCCTTTGAAGTGTATGTTATTTTCTTAATTTTTTAAGAGTTGTATCTTTCAGATTTGATTATTTGTCTGATTTAGATTATGGGAGTTTTTTCAAATTTATTCAATACGAGATTTTTTTGATCAAAGTTAATTGAATAAGTTGGTTTTTTTTGTCTAAATTAGAGGAAAGTTTCCGTCTATTTTTTTTATTTTGATGTCTCTTATTCATCTTATATTTATTTTTATTTTATCTCGAGGGAAAATATTTTATAGGTTATTTCTGCGGGAGCGCCTATTTCCTAAGGACATTGAAGAAGTGAGATAGGTTTTCTTTTCTCTAAACTAGGAAAAAAATTTCATCTATTTTTTTTTTACCTGAGTGTCTCCTACCCATCTTATTCCATCTTGATGGGAAATATTTCGTGTGTTGTTTCGTATGGAGTGCCTATTTCCTAACATAATGGACATTGAGGAAGTGAGATTTTGATATATGGTTTATGATGGCATGATGGCAAGAGAAGAACCTGATTCTTTGCAAATTGGCAGACTGGGCCATGGTGGACTTGAGATGATTCTGCTCATTGGCCATGACAAGGCGCAGGCGCTGCAGAGTCTTGGAACGAACCGCTATTTCGCTCTCAAGGGTGAGAAGGGCCCGACGGTGGGCGGAAACCCTTCGCGCTTTCTCCTTCTCGAACCTATATATAGCCGAGTACAAACAAATTATTAACAAGATTATTAAGATTTAGCAGCAGCAGTAGTAATAATAATAACAATGAATAAAAAAATCTTTTAATTTAGTAATAAGAATGATTAAATGAATGAATGGAGAATTAGCAAATGATAGACAGGTACAAGCGAATTGAATTAGGGCTTCAGATGGAGGGTAGGAAATTGCCTGGATTTGTAAACGAGCTTAAGGGAAAGGCCTGCATCATTTAGGGAGGAGGAAGGGGAATCAGAAGAAGAATTAGAAGCAGAGGGAGGGCATAATGAGGAGGAGGAGGAGGAGGAGGAGGGTATGGAGTGGATCAGAAGGTGGGACCAGAGGGAATCGAGGGAGGAGAGACGGCGGAAGGAGCGGGAGACGATGGCAAGCGAGCAGAGGTCACGGTGGGTGAAGAGGGAGGAGAACACCCCGGCCTCCATGATCCTCCCCCATATCTCCTCCGCCAAATACTTCCCCCTCATCAAAATCCCGTCGTTCATTCAACCGTTCCTTCGTTCCACCTGTAATCTCGGTTTTAAATACCCGGCAAATACCTCGCCCACGTATCGGATTTTTTTTATTTCAATCTTGTTCAATTTTATTCTAAAATTATAAATAAAATATTTTATTAAATTTTAAAAACTTATTTTATCATCCATATTTTAATAATATATCGTAATTTTTAACAAAAACAATCGATTTTTATAAAAATTTTATACTAAAAAATTAACTTCCTATTATATTAGAAACAATAATATATGAGTTGGTCATGGTATAAAATTTAAAATTATTATCACACAATTAATCTCTTTTTATAAATAATTAATTAAATAAATAAATTATGTTCAAATGCAAGATTTTTTAGTTGCACGAATCAATCTTCACTTCGAGTTAGTAGGACCAAAAACATATTTGTCATATAAAAAAAATCGTAGAGCTAAAAAATAAAATGTTGAGTACAGGGCTCAACCTGAATCGTTAATTTAGTCCGTCGTGACTATTTTCCTTGATTTTACGCTTTCCACTTTCTTTAGGGTTCAATTCCAATTCCGAACCAATGAAGTTGGTTTGCCTGCTGCAATATAGCCCGTTTCACTGCAAATGGGCCTGGACCTGGCCTTGAACTTTAATAATCTAGAATTGCATGGAGTGGACTTGA
Source organism: Piper longum (assembly GCA_032619315.1). Lineage (NCBI taxonomy): Eukaryota > Viridiplantae > Streptophyta > Magnoliopsida > Piperales > Piperaceae > Piper > Piper longum. The sequence continues at coordinate 8,665 of JAVDBV010050201.1, forward strand.
TGGGCTTCTAACAGAGCAACTTTGTGGGTCTTGGATCCAGTCAGGTTCAGCGGCAACAACTCGTCTGATTTTGCGTTGAGTTCAACAAGTGATGGACAAGAACAGTAGTAAACGGGCAAGCGGGTAAACCAGTAAGGCCAGACCCGTTTCTCCTCCCGATCTCTTCCTCGTCTTCTTCTTCTTCACAGATGAGTACACCGCCGGCGATGGACTCTCCTCCTCCTCCTCTGATGAACTCCAAGCAGTCAGCAGCAACGGAATTCGGCAGAACTTCAGTAGCAAAGTGATGATCTTTTCAGTAGCAACGTCGATGGACAGCAAAGTGGCAGCGGTTACTTGGCCCCGGCTCTCTCCAAGGTCGAAGTGGGCGGCGCTCCGGCAGTATGGTAACTTTGCGATGAAGGCCATAGTCCTCTCTTACTCGTCTTCCACTTCTACTCGGTGCCGGCTAGGTGGGAGGGCAGCACGACGCTCAACAGATCCAGTAATGCTCTGCTCAGCAAAAGCAGCAATACTTCGGCAAGGCGTCGAGATTTCAGTTCGGGAGAGGTCTCAACGACAGCAGCTCTTCTCGGCAGGACAGCGGTGCACGGGTGAAACTTCGTGACTCCAAGGCAGCGAGCTACAGGGTGTGACAGCTGTTCAAGGTGATACCTAGTGGTGATGGTCTTCCTCGGAACGGACGGCGGCAAACCTCCAGCAGCAACCCCCTCGTCTGAAAAGCGATCAGCTTCACGACGGCAGCGGGAGGTTGAAACCTGACAAGCAGCAAGGCAAGGCAGCGACGAACCTCCGGCAGCAACCTTTCGCAATAACAAAACAGAGCAGCGAGGCAAGGACTCCAGCACTCCAATGTAGCAAAGCTCCGGCGTCTCTCACGGCTTTGGCGAGGCAGGGACACGGGTAGCTTTTTCTGGTAACACTCCAGCACTCCACTACACTTCGATGAGAGGCAGAAACTCACAATGGCAACAAAGGCGGAAAGAGAGGTAGCAAGGTTCCTCCTCTCTCCTTCCAATCGATCACAGTTCCAGCGGGAGCATTTCGACTCCGACAAGGGTACTCCCAGGTGGTGCTCCGGCTAGCGCAAGGCTTCGGAATGAGCGGCAGCTGATTCCCTTCTTGACTCCCGAAGTGCTCTGGCGTCCACGGTAATAGCAGCAGCGTGACTTCGTTGAGGACAGCTCCTGTAACTCCAAGCGGCTGCTAGGGTTTCCCTCTTCGTGATGGTACGGAGTGCGATGAGCAAATCTCCTTCCCAGCAGAACACCTCCCCGGCGAGGCAGCAACTAGGAGGCGGCGAGATCAGATCCCGTCGGCATGATGCAGCGGTAGCATGGTGGTACAGCAGTGTGGGGCTCTCCCTTTTCGAAGCAGCGGCAGGTGATACTCTCTTCGGGCTGCGGCAATCCTTCAAGCGGCGGACAGCGGCTGTGCGGCAAGCGATCCTCCTTTCTGGGCGCTTGCCGTCTCCTTGACGAAACTCCACGGCAGGGCACCGCGAAACAGCAACTAATGGGCTCCCCTCCTAAGCGAACTCCGCAGCAACACCTCGCAAAACAACAACACTCCACGACGACAATGGTAGGGAACCTCCGGTGACTGTCTTCTTTCTTCGTCAAGGAGCAATAACGGGTTGAGGGGTCGCCGGGAAGGGGCCCTTCCCCTTTCTTCATTATTCTCTATTACTTTTTTTTTTTCTCTCTCAAACACTGGCCTTTCTTTTTTTCCCCCTTCCCTATTACTTCTTTCTTGTATTTTTTTTCTCTCACTCAACACAAACCTTTATGTTTACTCAACTGAGTCCCCCGTTCCCTTTTATTGTAAAACCTTCGACCATTTGTTCTTCTGGCTTCAAACCTTTAAAATCACTTTCTCACGCTCTCTTTTTTCTTATCTAATTCTTTTGATTTTAAAACCACCTTGGACTATGTGTGAGGTGATGATTAGACGTGGGGTTATGGGCTCGACCAAGGATTTTGATCACTTGAGTTTGATCATGATTAGCTGTGGGGTTATGGATAGGATTAACTGTGAGGTTATGGGCTTGACTAAGGACTTTGATCACCTGAGGTTGATCATATAGTTTAATAAATTATAATATAAATATATGTATGTATATATTAAATATATATAAGTTAGGATAAACAAATAGAAAAATAGAAGAACGAAAAATGGATGATCATGTCGAACAATTTTTTAAAAATATTACTAAAAAATAAAATTAAAAAATATGTAACATTAATAATCTTATAAAATATTTTTTCTCTTAAATAATATATGATAAATAAATATATAATTATTTTGTAATTTAAAATTTTAGTAAAAAAACGTCCACAACTTATTACTTGTCTGTTCAATAGAGTATTAAATTAGAGTTTTAGTTGCCCGTAATTCACGGGTTTAGCTTTAGAGATAGACTGCAAACACCCAAGGATGCCCCATACTGACCACCCTAAGCCATAGATGAAAACCCTCCTTCTGAAGCCAAATTCACACTGAAGCCAAAGATAGGTTAGGTCACCGATGGTTTTCTAGCCTTACTTCACCACCAAGGGCTTCCTAGTTAGTGCCGCAGCACTTGGGCCCTAAAGCCTTAAGCAGTGCTTTATTTTATTTGAATCTAAAAATCTAAATTTATATTAGAAAATTATATTAATTTTATTTACTATTTTTATTTCATTTATTATATCCATATCTATTCCGATTCTATAAAACATGTATTTGATTCAATTTCGACCCAATTAATTAAAATAATATAAATTTTAATAAAAAAATAATAATATAACTATTATTTTAAATATTTTTAAAATATAATTTTATAAAATATTACTTATTTGAATCACAGATTATATCACCCTAAATCTATATATAATTTATATATTTTCGAATAATTTATATATTCATAAAGTACAAACCTAAGTTAAATCTTAAATGGTTTTGAATAAGATATAAATGAGTCAAATAATTATTAAATTCAAGAATATCAAATATATAAACTCATCCTAGATTTTGAACATGCTCGCCGGTGACACAACAGCACTTAGTTGAACGTCACGGTGGAGTTCGAATTTCACGTGGCATTGTCTTACTCAGAACCGTGACGAGCACTTACCTGATCCACAGTTCTATAAAGTTACGTTAGTTTTTAAAAAAACTTCAAAACTCAATTGTCCTATCATGCCCCTCGCTTCCTCTCTGTCATCCTTTTCTCCTCTTCTTCTCCAGGTCCTCCTCCACCCCTTCTAGTCCCAATCCAACTCTTTCCAAGTCAGAAATCAATTTCTCCAAGTGTTTTACAACTCGATCCACCTCCCACTCTCATTTCCTCGAGGGTACTCCGTCTCACCGGTAGAAAATAAGCCTGACAAAATTTGCGGCTGAATTGTCATTGATAGGCAGTGACAAAATAATTCGTCACATAATATCACTGAAAAATTGGCATTGTTCGTTTTCGGTTACCGAATTGCCGAATAGCTGTGGAATATTTCGACGAGAATTCAATTAGTCATTAAATAGCTACTACGGCAAAATTGATAACATAAAAAACTAACTATTTTAAAATTAATGTCATCTTTGTTTCAAATAATTTATCGAATAATAACTACCAAAAATTTTGGTAATAATTTAATTAGTCATCAAATAGCCAAATAGACGCATTGCCCTGTCGTGTGGCCGCCTCTCACTTTGTTGCCCCCCGCCCGCTTGGCCGATGAACTTGGCCCACCTCCCAACAGCTGCACTGCCCCCCTCAAGCGTGGCTCCACCTTCATTGTGGCCCTACTGTGCGGCTCACATCACCCATCTTGCCGTCACCATGGGCCCGCATCCCTACCGTTACATGGACACGTCATGTAACACCCAAAATCCGGTTCACCATCATTAACCGAACCGGTATGTTACAGGCCCTGGTTAGGTCGGCTAACCCGAACCTAACTCGTGCGAATCCAATCTCGGCGTCTCAAGATGAATATACGATTTGCCATATATATGTGAAATGCATAAAATCCTAACAGGATACTACATAGATGACATGACACTCAATTCATACGAATCAATAATTTCAATAAAATTAATAAAAATTCCAAATTAATACGGACAGAATCTCCCCTAAAAATGTAATTAGGGGCTATCCTGTCAACATAGCATACGTACATGCATATCAACATATATCAAAAACTACATTCACACAGTTTGGATTACTATAGCTCACTCTAAAACTTGGGTCTCAGCCCACCTGTGTCATCTATTCACATTTCCTGTCATGTCTCAACATTTCATTTCTTAACACTTAATCACATCGTCATGCTCTTAATTTCTTCTCATCAGTTCATATATAATAAAAGCATAAATAGAAATATTAAACAATCATTCACCAAACATATGTGTGTGTGCAGAAGACCTCGTTGCTCTTCCGTCCAACTGGCACATCTATATCGTACTCGTCACCTAGATATAGTAGAAAAATGTCAGTAACGAGCGTTACTGGTCCGGAATATAACTAATAACAAACTGGCTATGAGAGTAAAATCTCATATGAAAGAAAATCCATATACTCCTCATGAACTCTCTCTAGGGCATCTACTGAGGAGCCACTGGGCTGCAGACCCGGTAGCATTCCGAACTGACTGAATTGCTGCTGCTGTTGCCGTTCTAGGCATTTTCTTTATTTTCTGGTCTCAAGTCCTAAGCCCTCTCCTTAACTCCATATTTCTACTGGCCTTGAGCACGAAGGCCGAGTACACTCAGGCAGTCGCCATCAGTACCCTTTCAACCACAAGTCATGACATGCGCTGTACTAAACAGTACCCGTAAACCTCCACATTCTCCGGGTGTGAGGAACTCAAACGCGGAGTTGTCAGGACCCCTCGGGAATAGAACAGTCCGCTAGCACTAATCCAGAGCCCGCTTTGACTGTCACGACATCCTCTGCATGGTACGTGCAGTCGATTTCTCTGTCTCTGATCTCACTGAAAAACTCGATAAAAATATATATAGGCATAGGAAGGGATTTATAAAATAGGCCCGAAGGCAACTTGCTGTGGATCTTGTTTTCAAAATCATTCTCGAGGGATCTCATCCTCGAGGGTTATTAATCCAGAAAACGATTCGGCTAAATGACCCGAGTTAAGTGGGATCCGATAAAACGCCGCTTAACTCGTCCTGCA
>JAVDBV010050203.1:0-28057 GCA_032619315.1 Piper longum
ATATATATATATATATATATATATATATATATAAATTGTTTTTCTTCTTCGTGGAAGTCAGATTCCACTTGCCAGTTTAAACTAGTTATTTTTCACACTAATAACACTCGTTACTTACGTTTTTCTTATTATATATGAAGGTATTATGTTCCTATGCCTTGGGTTGGCTTTAGTAGAAGGATAGATAGAGGTTACACGCAGTTGAGCTCAATGCACTCTTGTTTTCTTTTGTACTTTTATTTATACTTGTTGTGTTTTCATGTATATATTTAATAATGTCTTCCATTCATGAAATACCAAGAGGGTTATTTCGATCTATTTATGGTTCGAATCTTACAGATTAATTATTTAGAAATAACTCGACTCGATCGTAGCAGTTCTAATTTGGTTCTTAAGTGAATTGAAATGGGGGTGTTGCAGAAATCAAGCCCAACATCAAGCGAACATGATCTCGATTGAGCTGTTAGCACCTATAGTCAATTTACATAAAATTTTATTTTACAAACCAATATATGGCGATTCATAGTTTATAATATAAAAAATGTCATCATGCATTAAGACTATATTCTTATTAAAATTATTATTATGTCATGCTTTTAGTTATTTTAGTTACATTTTTAAGGGAATATAATATATATGTAAACTTTTCTTTTTATGTAAAACTAGGGAAGATGTCACATTGTGCGTGACTTATACTAGATAAAATTTAATTTTATACATAAACTCTTATTGAATAATGAGATAAACTGCAATAATTTAATATTTTAGATATAAATTATGATTAACTTTAAAGATATATCATATTTAAATAAAAAGATGAATTATAATTATTTAATTTTTAATTATATTTTTCTCAGACAATTAGAATGACACTTATTAGTAGGAAGTTTGAAGTTGAGGTTAGTCGGATTTGAACCTATTTTTATTATTTTTTTAAAAAAATTGAAATTGACAAGATTCAAACCTGTAACTCTCTATATAATGTATTTTTTATTATATTTTTTAGATTTGTTTTGTATTTTAATTAATTGGTTCATCTAGTTTCAGGCGAGTACTGAGTTCTCCTTCATCAATAAGATTAGATATAGAATTTCAAGTTCTAGCCGTTAACACAAGCCTTGATCAGGTTAGTTTCATCCGATTTCGAAAAGAACTCTGGTTCTTTGGAGTTAATCATGATCGAGTCAAATTGATGTTGACTATTTGAGCTTTGAACCCGCCCATATATGGAAGGGAAACGTTTTTAACGCCGGACCGAGGAAATGCCGCATTGGATTTTAATCAAATCTTCAAAAGCTCTGTCACATATCAATCTTGGCAGAAAGACAAACAAACAAAGACAAGTTTACTTCGTGCGCATTTGGTTACAATCGAAATTTTTACATGAAATTTCCGGGTATTATACACAAAAAAATTGTGTTTTAATTATAAAAAGTGATAAAACCGGTAACATATATAGTATACCGTTTGGAAATATATAGATATTTAACGAAACAACAAGGGTCTTCGGAGAAAATTTGATGAAAGAAATGGAGGAATAAGAGATTGGGAAAGAGTTGTGAGGAAGTGCAGGGTAAGTTGAACAATAGCAAAATAAAAGATGAGAGACAAGAGTATGATAAGGATAAAAATAGAGCTCCACGAAGGAATGAGTCTTAGTATCTAATGATTGCATTGGAGAAATCTAAAACATGCTAAACCCCTTTTTTACTTTGTAAGAGCAATTTTAGTAAATTTTACAGCTTTTTGAGGGGGGGAAAAGAGGATAAGATGTCTGTTTCAAGAATATATCCTGCAGGTTGGAGACGCCAATGTCTTTTACGGATTCCGAAGTAAAAACTAAAAAGACCAAGAAGACAACACAAGCATCATATATAGCTTATATACAAGTATCAGAAGCATCACTCAAAATTACCACAATGATATTACCATGGTGCAACTTGCAAGCAGTTGCTGTGAAGCAGACATTGTTCACGGTAAAGGAGATTTCAAGATGGAGGAACCATTTTTATTTGGGTGAACAGGAATCCATGGATAATGGGTAGGTTATAATTCTGGCCATTCCCAAGTTTGTTGCAGATGCATGCGAGAGGGAGTAGTGGGCATAGATGTCTCATGCGATGAATGAATGGTGAGCAAGAAGAGGGAGCATGAAGATGGTCAATAAGCAATTTTGTCCCTACAACCATACTAGCAACTAATTCTTGCCAACCTAAATGCAACTAATTCAATTCTTTTTGTAGCCGGTGCTTGTATATGTACTCTCATAGTTAACTTTAAAAAGTTTATTATTGCTCTCAATAGCCTAAACGTGAGAGTAAACAAAACGGCAAGTCAAGTCGAGTTTTGCTCAACTCATATCTAACTCATTTGATTTCAAGTTCTAGTCAAGTCAACGAGTCGTTGGGTTAGTTTGAGTTTGAGTCAAGTTCAATCCAACTCAATTAATTTGTTTTTATTGATACTATTCTTTTAATAATTCATACTAAAATTTAATTTCTAATTAAAATATCTTAACTTTAACATAACTATGCATAAATGACTATTTGATCATGTGTACTTTTATTTAAATTTATTATCATATAATGATATTGTATTATCATATAATAAAAAACCTTATTCCTTAAATAAAATATCGAGACCGAGATGAGTAGGTACAAGCCAAAGCATGACTCATTTAATATTGAGTCAAGCTTCAAATAGAGTTGAGCTTAGAACAGCCCTACCATTTCGACACAAAGACACTTTAAAAAGCTTAATTAGTGCTAGCAATTATTTTGGCTCGATTACGATTAATTGTTTCATCTATGCACCCAAAATGTCAACATTTTTTAAGAGAAGTTGGAGTGGAAAGGCTGAAAATTTTGAGTAATATTAATTGCATAGTTCATAGTCTCACGGTCTCACATAGAATGCTTCTAACACCAATACATAGATGCCCAAGGACATGCTTTTGTAAGTGAAGTTTTTAATAATATGATAAGGAGTGATTAGGGATGGCTTTGATATCAATCAAATATGACTATATATGTAACTGATTTGAATCCGAATATCTGCACCCGAATCTGATTTGAATCCAAAGATTATATCCATTTCATTTATCATATCCATATCCAATATAGATCTAATTGAATAAAATAATAAAAATTAGGATATAAACATGATGAAAATAACAAAAAATATAATTTAAATATTTTAAAATAGAATTTTATAAAATTTCACTCATTCATATCAAATCACTCAAAACTCATATTTGATCCTTATATTTTCAAATACATAATATATCCAAAAAGTCTGAAGCCAGATCGAATACGAATCAGAGTTACAAATATCGGATATCCAAATCTATCTCTAGAAATAATTTAATAGTCATACATGCCTACATAATCTATGGCATAAAATTGTTTGGTTGGTTTTATTATTTTAATTAGTCGTGTTTACAAGGAGTACTGATCTCTAAATTGGGGATTTTTAACAAATTTTGACAAAAAAAATTCAGCTTTAAGGTTAAAGCTTGAAAATTTAATGGCGGACTTGTAATCTAATACAGTTTTGCCTTCCTAAAAAGTACTAATGAAAATTGCTGATACTCCAATATTAAAAAAAATTAATATGAGCAAGTGGATTAGAAGAACGGTTGGATGATAGAACAAATTTGTCTCAATAAAAAAAAACCCTCATATTTTAATGGACTGGGCCTCAATCAAAATTTCATTGGGCCTATTTCCATTCACAGTTGTGAAAGCCCATGACCTTCCAGTCTATTCTTCACCAAACGACGCCGCCGCCATTCGCCGGAGAAGCGCCGCCGTCGCTGGCGAGGGAGATGGCGGGTGCTGCACAAGCGAAGGCCAAGCCAGTGAACCCAAACTGGGCGGAGCTTCAGAAGGTTTGATTCTTTCCCTTTTCTCTCTTTTTCATTTTCTCTCTCAATGTGAATCTTGACTTAGAACGCCATTGACTTTTCTTGTTCCTTGCAGAAATTGAATATCCGGCGGCCAAACCCTCGGACGGATGGTTCTGACAAGGCGAACCCTGATTCCGTTTTGGGTAAAGATTCGATTTTTACTCTGTAGAAAGTTTGATATTTTTTATGGAGCTGTGAATTGTTGTTTTAGCAAGTAAGAGGAATCAGGAGTGCATGATTGATTTTTTATATATATATAAAGGTAAGAGGAAGGAAAGGTCTGATGAGGAGCCGGACGTTTCTCCACTCATTCCAACTAGTAGTGATTCCAGGTGCGCTCGCATTTTACTGTCTTTGTGTTTTGATTATGAACTTTTTTAATCTTTCTCTGTAGTTAATCCTAAGCTACCACTTTGTTATTTTTCTTTAGAATTTAGTTTATGTTGTGAAATTTTGTGCATCCGTATTGCTTTTGTAGTTGGTTTTTCCTCCTGCCGGCTATTTAATGTTGTGATATCCCAATAGTGAATATTCTCCTGGTTTTGCTACATTGGAAACATTCCTAGTAGGATGACATTAACACCTAGATGAAGCGGCTGACTAAGAGATTAGTGGGTGCTGCTGATGGCAAGAAATGCCTTTTGCAAAGCTTATTAAGTCAAATATAATATATCGGGCCACCATATACCCAGTAATGGAGCTATTAAATGTTGATGTGTAATCTATATATGATGTAGTTGACAATATCATCACTGGATCCATCTTTGCGAGTAACTTCATTAAATAGCTATTGCCAAAATAAATGATTTGGTATTCCATAAACGACATTATTGGAGATGAGTCTATCTTAGATTAAGTTGTTATAGACTCTAATTGTTGTCTGCTATTAATTTGAGTATAAATTTGGGTAAGAGTGTTCATAGTTTTGCATAGAATACCTCTTGATGCTATATTGATTTTCAATAGGGAGTAAAATCTCACGGACTTCTCTTTTTTTTTTTTAAAGTTTAACAAAAGCTATAGCCATGGACTGTGAAATGGTTGGTGTGAGCTCTCAAGGGAATAAAAGTGCTCTTGGGCGGATCTCTCTGGTACATGTTACTTGTCATATGCATTTACCGTTTGTCAATGTTGTATGATTGTATAAATTGGGCATTGCTATGTTCTTTAGTTTAAATTTTCCTTTTTTAGAGTAAAAAATGGTGTTATTTTGTTAGCAATTTGGAATATAAAATAGAGCTAGGCATAATGATGAACAAAAGAATAATCTCAGGACTTAGGATGGATGACTAAATCCTTTCAATTGGATTCTACATATCTATATCACATGTTTATCTATGGTTTTATTTGTTATAGAAAACAGTATGGATGCTCTAATGCCTCTGTCATTGTCTTGTTGCATAGTCTTATTATGCACCATCAACAATACTCTTGACTTCGTTTGATGGGGAGCTGTAACAGCACTCCAACATTCTAACTTATTTTTTAAAAAAAAAGAATGACTTAGGTTATTGAGAGTTTCAAATTGTTTTTTGTTTTTATTTTCTTAAAAAATACAGAGGACTTGAGTTTCTTTTTACTTACAGGTTAATGAAATGGGAAATGTCGTATATGATGAGTTTGTTCGCCCTATGGAGTATGTTGTTGATTTCCGCTCAGAAATTAGTGGCATTCAACCTCATAATTTAAAGAAAGGTTTCATTTCTAGACCATTTATAAGTCCTATTCTCCATTTTTCATATTCTTAAGTGATACTGTTCTTTTGTAGCCAAGGATTTCCAAGTTGTTCAAAAGAAAGTAGCAGAGATGCTGAAAGGAAGGATCCTTGTTGGTCATGCTTTAAAGAATGATCTTAAAGTTTGTTCTATATCCAATGGCATATTATAGCTTTTTCATGCAGGTTTTATTATCTGATGATTCAATTTGTATGTATAATTTTTTATGTGTTTAAGCAGGTGCTGATGCTGAAGCACCCAAAGGAGGACATGAGGGACACGTCAGAGTTCCAACTGTTTCAACGGTACCTTTACCTTTAAACAAATGCCTGCTTACCATTAACAAATAGTCTACTATTATTTATTATCAAATTTTCTTAGAGAGCTATTCTTTGTAATTGTATATTGTAAATTCATATAGTTTTCCATTATAATGGACTATCTGCTCACCTTAAAAAGACTGATCTTAGATTTAAAGTATCACCAATGGAGAAACTCTAGCCCTGAATTGATGTAACTCATCCTTGTGTCTGAAACTGATTATTTGATTTATATCTTGGATCTTACATCAAACCTAGCTACTTTGTTCAAGGGTTTGAAATTCAGATTTTAACTTGACCCTTCCTGTAACCACTATGCACCAACTTGTTATGAAGCCAAGTAGCAGAAAATACCATTTACTTCTGTCTTCTTTTTCTTTTTCTTCCTCCACCGATTCCAAAAGGGTGTTGGGGATATGGACCCTAAATTAGGATTCATGTAATTACAAATGGCAAAATTTTATTTGGCCAGATGCCTTTCTTGACGCCAACCTTCCTCCTTTATCCAGGCTTGGGACCAGTAATGTACAAGCATTAGCGGAGTTTTCACTGTTTCTTTTGTCTAGATAGATTAAATTGATGGATTCATCAATTTAACGCATGTTACTCTGATTGAAATCCTTGTAGGGTATTTACTAGGCATTTCTTATATAGCAAATGTTAAAATGAAATCTTTTTGCAGTATTTCAATTGTTGTGTAAAAACTATGCAGTGAAGAAGGTGGAAGAAGAGCCTTGAGAAAACTTGCTGCAGAAATACTTGGAGTAAACATACAACAAAAAGCACACTGTTCGGTAAGTTTCTTTACTTCTTTAGCTACACATTGATCAGTTTAAATGACTAGCAGATACAGAATGTACCTTCCTTGCCAACTCTTGCCAATTCTCTATTAGCTCTCTACATAAGCTGATGAACGTATTTTATACTGGTCACCTGTGACTGATAACATTCATTCCAGATTGAGGATGCGAGAGCTACCATGCTGATTTATCAGAAGCATAGGAAGAAATGGGAAAAAAATGTCAAGCAATCCCATTCGAAAGGTAAACACAAAAAGAAGGGACGGAAAAACAAACAAGATGCAAATGCCAGAAGTACGAAGCTCATTTTTCATGATAAGAATACATGGATCGATTGATGACAATTTATCAACATTTCATATTCTGGTTTATTTGGAATTGTATTAGGTTTAATTCCTATTACTTTGGCCGGTTATTCGTAACTGCATATTTACAATAGTTAGACCTTTGATTAATATCTCTTTCTTTAATTGACCTCCTCCTTAATCAGCAGTAGGTGACTCATACTTACCAAACCTTTTTTTATCACATGACACAAGGGAAAGCAGTTCTTTTGCAGTCAAATGATTATAATCCTTTATGATTGACCTGTTCTGTAGCAGCCATTATGAGAAGTTAATAGCATCATGCATCTGGTGCTATATTTTGTTGTGCAATTTTATTCATGATCAGTTTTACTATGAATTTTATATGTTTGGCATACAAATACAAGGCTTGATTTTTTTTAGTGGTTCGAATTGTAGGGTTTTTATAAAAAATTGTAATTTAAAACTTCTGGCTACTGTACTATATATCAAGATGATGATACCCAAATAGTTCTTGAATTTGTATTTAGATTTTGCATTTCTTCAATGGATTGTGCGTAGTGTTACCCAATCAGGATATTTCGATTCTTATTCGATATATAATTGGGATTATGATGGATTACTTTGGCATTTCTTTATCCCACAATCGGGATATTTCAGTTCGTAGGATCATTTTTATTTGTTTAAAATTTTTAGGCAAAAGAAGTTCGGCGAAAATGGATCAAATGCGAATTCGGAAGAAAAGTAGAGGAGGCCCGGATGGGTATATTCCCGTGTTATACCTTTCCATTCCGACTAAACTAATGGAAGATCTATTGTTTGTTGGGCAGTGCTCCAAGCAATTGACTGATAGATATTGGGGCTTGACAACATACTAGAATTATTTATGGTTCCAAATGAAAAAAAAAAAAATCGAATACCCAAAAGAATAAATTTGTCAAAATTGTAAATTTCCTATCTATTAATATACTGAATTTTTAACTATGAACTCTGCCATCTATGTGTAGTAATAATGGAGGAGTTCCAAGTTCAAATTTTTTACAAGATAAAAATGCTCACACCCTCCAAATTTTCAACCTCCTCACCTTTCCCGCCCTTACTTTCAACCACAACCATCCATCCATCCCTAATCAACGGCCCCCCATCCCTCCGCACCCACCCCTCGGATCCCCATTGTAATTGTTGCTTTGTATGAGCTTGTACCATACACATTATACAGGTAAAAATCACCTCCGTAAATGGCATCAGCCTTGGCCCATCTTATCCCGTTTTTTATGATGTTTATAGTCTTGAAGCACTTTCTCCCTTTGATCTTGTGATGCATTGAGTAGCCACTTGCTAAATTCTAGTTCATCCATGCCCACATACCGTGCAAGATGGCCAAATTCTGTGTTCTTCCTCTGCTTTTTTAGTGGAGCACCAGTTGCCTTGTTTTGTTTTTTGGGCATATCACAACTTTTGAATGATGAGTTCTTGCAAGAAATATTCATGTTTTCTGAGGGATCTACATCTGTTGCCACTTGAGAACCAGGTCTTGCATTGACTATATCTTCATTCCTATGTACATACAAAACGCCTGCCAGCAAAGTATCGAAAAGTTCAATTTATATTGCTGAACAGCATACACTGATTAAAAGACATGGATATGAGTAACAGCCTACCAAAGTCTGTCAAGGTTCTTTTGTTATGGGATATATTTGGCTTGTTGCTACTATCTCCTCCCATGTCTTGCAATGATGATTTAGTAATCTCTGATGGCTGTGATAACAATTCTTGGACGACATGCATTTCAATTATCTCTTTGGTAAAAAGCTTACCAGATAGATCACGGAATAGGTTACAAATGCCAAAAAGCTCGCCTTGAAATTTCTTGCAATCCTGTGAAGGCTTAATTGATAAGAATATGCAAACTAGGTGGAAGAACAGACTGGCTGTGGCAATGTACAATTGTAATACCAATCACAACAAAAACGGAATCATAAAAGAACTAACTTCCGATACTCTATACAAAAAAGCCCAAAAACATATGACAGTAAAGTTAAAACTGATTTTCTTTCTATAGTTAGATTTGTATCACGTAACTAAAAATACCCCCATACAGATTTTGGTTGCAGATGAGGCCAGAATCAATATGTGCAAATGAAAGACCAAATAGGAAACACATAATCAATGCAAAAGCTCAATAAGTCATACCTGAACACCTTCAAAGTACCGCTGTTCCATTTTACCAGAAACAGCAATATTGGACAACTGTTGTTTATAAATCTGGCGGGAATATACAAGTTCTTCAAGAGAACCAGCAGCAAGTAAGCGGAACACTGTAACATGTCGCTTTTGACCATAACGGAAGGATCTGTCCTGCGCCTGCAGATCTTGAGCAGGATTCCAGTTTGGATCAAATATCACAACCCGATTTGCACTGATAAGATTTAACCCCAGACCTCCAGCCCTAGTTGATATGAGGAAAACCTAAGCAGAAAATGGAAAATAGTCATAGAAGAAAGGAACACTAGTAAAAGAAACAGGAAAAGCCCATGCATACCTGTTTGCTCGGGCTGAGGTTAAAATCATCAACAAGAGACTGGCGACAACTCATAGGAGTTGAACCATCGAGGCGTGAAAAACAGTAACCCTTTCTTATTAAGAACTTCTCAAGTATGTCAAGCATCCTGTAAGTGGGAGAGTTTTTTAAAAAAATGATCATCAATCATGATGTAAAGTTAAAGAGATGTCAGCAGTTTGTTGCTTCCATCATCACAGACCCTTTTTCTTTTAACAATTTCTATTTTACAGCTAAGAGAAAACAGGGTTCATCACCACTCATACAAGTTCACTCAATTGTTCTACAGAGCAGAACATAGATATGGAGATTGGTAAGAAAAGAACAAAAATTCATTCGGTTCAAGTTCAAAAGTATACCTGACAGAATAACTAAACAAAAGAACCTTGTCACCCTGTGAAACCCAGGATGTCATAAGCCTTTCCAAAGCCCGCATTTTTCCACAATGTTCAACACCACTTAGCCCTAGAAAATTCTCATTTTGGGTATTTCCACCAACCAAATCAATGTCGCCACACAACACAGCAGATGAAAACTCCGCATCTTTCTGTTGCTTCTCTTTGTCATCTCGAGGGTTCGGTTTTATCAGCTCCAAGTGATTGCTTATCTAGAAATGAAAATACAAATTTAAAAGTGCGAATGGTAAGTTAATAAGGGCTCTATAAACACGTCTGGATGAAAATTCGTCAGCAAATATGTAATAACTACAATGTAACATTGAATCTGTGGATGAACATAATATTGCCAAGTACCAACCATTTCATATGCTGTTCAGAATAAAACTACTGACAAAACAGGATGGTGGAAGATAGCTAAGCTAGCAAAAACAAGTTATTCAATTAAGACATCCTTAAGAAGAACAAAACCTCCAAATTCAAACTTTCGAACTCACAAAATGACCCACAAACACCCACCCAACATAAGACAAAGCATGAAAGAAGTACCTGTTGGAGTTTGACCAGGCAAGGAAGAACTAGGCAGAAGGGGCAGGAGTCACAACCTTCTGGGTTGTCCTTGTGAAGATATGACCAGATAATCCCATCTGGTACAGTTCTTTTGCAACATTCAACTTGAGCTAAGGGGCTTCCACAACTGCACTTATGGTCCTTGTTTATGAGACATTGAAGCTCAGGCAATTCTAACATCCTCCGGTAAGCCCTCTTCTGCACATCGCTCATAGCACAAAACACCACATTATCCTCTTTTCCCCTCATGAGATGTCCAATAGTTTCTTCTTTAGTCCTCCTTAATAGATAACTACCCAACACCTGAACCAGGTGCCCCTTCCTCTCCTCAGCAATTTTTGTAAATCTTTCAGGAGCACTTAACCTTTGACCATGTTTCAGAGGTTCATCATAGAAATCTCGAAAATGTTCCCGTGTTCCTAAAGAACCTGGTGCAACCCAATCAAAAATATTAAACAATTCGAGAATTTTATTCTGCATTACAGTTCCAGTTAAACCATATCTTTTTGAAGTTCTAATTCCTAAAAGAGACTTGTAGAGTTGGGATTTTTCATTTTTGAGGCGATGTGCTTCATCAACTATGACAATATCCCATACAATACTTGACAGCTCTTGATTGTGGATTCTAAAAGTATCAAAGCTGGTTACAACAATCTCCACCTCACATGACTCAACTTTATCAAGAATCAAATCACGGTTTTGGCCATGATATGCAGACACTTTGAAGCTTCCCCATTCAGCAAATTCATTCTCCCAATTTCGAATTACTGAAGTTGGGCAAATTATAAGCACAGGACCCAAAGTGTGAATACTCTTGACGTTAGCATTCCCATGTTCCTCATCCTTTCCTAAAACAGCTGCTAAGAAAGCAATGGTTTGGATGGTCTTACCAAGTCCCCTGTGAATAGTATAAAGCACAAATAAGTATGCACAATCAAGACTAAAAGAAACTAGGAATATTGGTTGCTGCAAGTTGCTCTTAAATAAACTTATCTATTGTTTGTAACTCGCTTATTAGGCTATAATCTAAGAAGTCGGCATAGGCATAAAAGAAAATAGAACTTACATGTCATCTCCAAGAATGCCACCATGATTTTTCTTATACAAACTGTAAAAGAACCTAACTCCCTCCCTCTGATGCTCAAAGAGCCTACAGTTAATAGAAGCCGGAACCTAGAGGAAAAAAACTCAAATTATTGCACATAACAAGGTCGTTAGAGTTTTCAAAATGTAAAAAGCAGCAAAACTGAAAATACCAATACATTTTTCATGGGTAAGTGGCACATCCTGTACAGCAAGGAGTCAAATCCACAAAGCATATTTCATGGGCTATTGACTTTCACAATAAAGACTCATAGGACATTATTGAAGTGGCTCTAAAAAAGTCCACCTATGATCAGAAATATAATGGTGGTGTGTGCAAGCTAGACGCTGCTAGCCCATTGCATAATCATTGGAATAGTAGCATTTTATGCCATGGTTTACTTAGAGGGACAGCAGGTGAACTAGTTCATCTAACACTAGTTACTTCTGAAATCAAGGTGTACATATCACAGATAGCAGACAAGTTGTAAGATCTCCTAGGTCATTCCACCACAAAATTTAAAATATAAAGCAAAATTTAGGACCTCAATGGTTTGATGTTTGATCATTGATACTCTTTTAATCGTCAAACATCAAACCATCTTATTTGATAAAAAAAAGGTAAATTCTAATTTCATATACTGTATCAATGAACAAACATCAAGCCATCTAGTTAAATAAAAGAAATTAGTTCTAAGTACATTATATTTATCAATGAAAAAACTGTGGGGTCCAAATTATACCCCAAAGGGAACTTGCAACAGACGTCTCTTAATCCCAATTTGGGGGACTTGTAACATATATCACGGGTCTCTTTTAATCTTTTTTTTAATCCAAAAGTTAGTTTATAAGATAAAATTTTCCCATTAGCCTGTATACAAGTCACAAACCTCATCCACCACTTATGTGGGACTAACCCAACAACGTCACCTTTACACATCAGGCTACCCCAAAATTATCATGATGTACACAATCTCCATTTCATAGAACCTACGTATCAAACTCCTCTTAATTCATCACCCCCTAAATCATTAAACAGAATTAAGGAAAGAGACTTGCACCTACCCGGGCTCTTAAGCCTAATGGGGAAGTCATAATACTATTGTTGGTGACTTGTATATAATCTATCGGAAAAGTGAGCAGTTTTTGGAAAAAGAGAGGTCATTGTACAGGTTGCAAGTCTCTTTTGAGGCCAAAGGGCCCAACACAAACATCAAGCCGCTTTATTCAATGAAAGAACGAAACTTCATAAACAGCATCAATGATTATATATTGAGCCTTTTAATTCAATAATTAAAAAAATAAAATGAAATCCTCAGTTCCAAGAGCCATGAGTTCGCAACAAAGAACCTGTATCAACCGGGATTCTTCGGGGGAAGAGAGGACCAAGGGCTCGAACGGACCAGTCGGAGCACCACCGGAGGCAAGAACCGCCGGCGCACCCCGTTCGGCACGGACGCAGAAGCCATCCCCATCTTCTTCTTCTCTAATTTCCCCAAACCGCTCTCTCTTCTGAGTCGCCGGAGCCGGCGCCGGGGGCTGGGGAGGAGGGGGAGGAAGAGGGTTTTCGTGGAGGCGCTGGAGCTGCTGGGAGAGGGACGACTTGGGAGGACGTCGCTGGGGGATTGGTTCGGATTGGAGATCGGAGAGGCGCGAATTGGGCGAGGCAAAAGACAAAGAGGAGGAGAAGGAGGAGCAGGGCTTCAGAGATTCCTTGAAGCTCTTCAATGACATCGGCGGAGGTCGGGCGGCGGCGGCGGTGGCGATCGCCGGCCGGGAACGGTTTTCATAAAATTATGGGCGTATCCTTTTGGTTATGAGTTTTCATAATAAGCCCCTTGTGTTAGGTTAATTTTTACAAAGCATCCTTTTCGAACAGTGGGGATATTATAAAAATATTTTATATAAAGATGCTGGCCCAAATTTTAACGTAAGACCGTTTCAGAAAGTGATAGTTGATACCTAAGGCTATGGCAGCTAACGAGTGATCGAGCCCGGGACGATTTGATTTGAAGTTTAATATTTAAATGTTTATACTCGAATTTGATAAAATTAAATATTTAAAATATATTTAAAGACAGAAATACCTTGCCACCCAATTAAAATAGTTTATATATATGCTAATAAGTTTAGTTATAATTAATTATATTTATTTATATATAATATATTAATTATATAATATAACAGCTTAGATGGTAATTATCATATTGATTATTTAGTTACGTAATATTTTTTACTTTGTAATTAAATTTTATAAATGAGTTTATAAACTTCTTGTCAAAATTAAATATTTTAACTGTATTCGAGTTCAAGTCGAACTTGCTTGCTCATTTAGTAGCCTATTATTAAAAAATAAATCATATATAAAAATAAAAAATAAAATGGATTTTATATCTACGATTTCAGGTTTCTAGTTCTTTTGCTGACTTCTCTCTTCTGCTTTCATATTACTTTGGTAAATAATAAAAATTACCCCACATATTATCCAGCGTAGATATTATTTTTTGTCTATTATTTGCCCACTATTTAACTAATAATTACCACGAGAAAAAGAATAGAAATGCAGTTCCTGTTTGGCAGAAAACAGAAATCTTGCAACAATGGAAGCAGGAAGGAAACAGTAAACAAATTAATGTCAGGCAGCTTTCATTACGAAGTGGCAACCAACAAACTAATTCATATTGACTCTTTTTCAAGATTATTCATATTGACTTTGCAAGAACAGATCAAAGTTTTGATCAAAGAAACATATTTTTATTGATTTTGCAAAGTCAAATATGTAATATGGCAATTAAAAAAGATGCAAAACACCCAAAGAAACAGAAGGACCTCATCTACCAGACGGCTTGTTTGCTTTTGTTTCAGTTTTATTCTTTCGGATTTTGTTCTCTGAAACAGCCAACATGCTAGATTTGATTATTTCTGTTCTCGTTAAAAGTATTGTTGATTTTGCCAAAGACAAAGCGGTGGTGAACTTGGGTCTCAAGTGTGGGCCGAGGAAAATCTCCATAAAGTTGGATACGGTCACTGTTGCAAGATGTAGAAATAGGGCAGATTCAAGATATTATTGGAAATTAGACATAAATATATACATAAATCATGAATTATATCATATATTATTATATATAAAATTGGCTAAATTAAATTGATATACTAAAATTAAAGGTTATGAGTCATAAATTAAAGTGTGGAATTCAATGTGAAAAGTGTGGGATTCAATGTGTAGATATCATTTTCATAATTTTTTTTTTGTGATGGGTGAAATTAAAATTATAAAATTTAGACTATAAATAAGAAGATTATAATCTCTGAATTCATATCTGGTTTTCGTTCTGGTATCCCATTGTCTAGAACTTTGGTTTAGAAAACTAGTTTTGCATTTGAATGATCCAAAACCTAAGTAGTCAAGACTTTAAATTCTTTATGGCTTCGGGTACACTTCCGCTATTTTATTTATCTAGTTTATTTCTCTTGAAGATTTGATATGAAGACGATCTAATTTTCTGGCTTTACTTTATTTTTTAACAAGCGGCATCAGAGTCACCTTCATATCACATACTTGAGAATTATGTTTTATTTATATTTTATAAATTATCATAGAATTTAATTCCAAAATTAATGTCCTCTTTTGGTAACATAACGTAAGAGAAATGAAGTTACAAAAGGTTATAATTTTGGAAACTCCCACATAAATATATTTTTACAACTTTTTAGTTAAGTCATAATTAATATTTTAAAATTTATTAAGGACTACAATATGCTGCCAAAATAGCCTCTTTTGTGAAAATTAATTTATTTTAAAATATTAAAACGGTTATGAGTATTTAATTTATGTGGATATTAATCGGCCCATAGGAAAGTTAATATTTGACAGAATTATATATTCATTTATGGTAATAGATATGAGACAATTATCAAGTTTTCATGTGGATAATAATTCAGCCCAAAGGAAAGTTTATTATTTAACAGGATTTATTGTTCATATTTTATTATATTAAGACTCATTATTGTAATAAATATGAGATAATTACCAAGTTTCCATGTGGATATTAATCCGCCCAAAGGTTTATGTTTGACAGAATTATATATTCATTTATGGTAATAGATATGAAATAATTATCAAGTTTTCATGTGGATAATAAATCGGCCCAAAGGAAGGTTTATTATTTAACAGGATTTATTGTTTATATTTTACTACATTAAGATTCATTATTGTAATAAATATGAGATAATTATCAAGTTTCCATGTAGATAATAAATCGGCCCAAAGGAAGGATAATACACAGTATTATGCATTTACGTATTTGGGTTTGTCTAGCTGAAGCAAGGCCGTATATGCCAAATGAAAGGAAATTGGACTCAAGAACTGTAAGCGGTTATTTTGTTGGGTACTCTGAACGGTCTAGAGGGTATAAGTTTTATGATCCCACGATAAGGTCATTTTTTGAAACGAGAAATGCCCAGTTTTTTAAAATGTTAGGTTCGGGAGGGGAAATAAGGTTAGAGACTTTATCTTTGAAGAAGAATCTGATTCTCTTCCCATAATTGTTCTTGACAATAATCAGGATCAGGATTATATTTCTAATGCAATTCAACAAAACTTTGTCGAGAATCTCCCTACTCAAGTTATACCTGAAAAACAAACTCAACAACCTCTAGAGCAAATGTCATTGAGAAGATCTACAAGAGAAAGAAGAAAAGCGATTTCAGATGATTATATTGTATTTCTCCAAGAACATGAGGATAACAATGAAATGGTTGATGATGATCCAATCAGCTTTCATCAGGTCATGAAGAGTTATAATTCTCAAGAGTGGATTGATGCCCGAATGAAGAGATGAAGCCCATGAAAACTAATGATGTTTGGGATCTTGTCTCATTGCTTGAAGGTGTGAAACTTATTGGTTGCAAATGGTTATTTAAAACCAAAAGGTATTCGAAGGGTAATATAGAAAAATATAAGGCTTGTCTTGATGCAAATGGCTTTATTCAAAAGGAAGACATTGATTATAATGAGACATTCCCTCCAGTTTCATTAAAAGACTCATTCAAAACAATTATGGTATTAGTGGCACATTTTGATCTTAAGTTACATCAGATGGATGTAAAGACTACGTTTCTAAATGGTGACATTGATGAAACAATTTAGATGGTGTAACCAGAAAATTTTGTATTAGGAGATTCAAAGAAGATGGTTTGCAAATTAAAGAAATCCATCTATGGACTTTAGCAAGCTTCTCATCAATGGTATCATAAATTTCATCAAGTAATTCTCTCGTTTGGTTTTGAGATGAATGTGATTGATGATTGTATATATTATAGGTTTAGTGAGACTAAGTACATTTTCCTGGTTTTATATGTTGATAATATATTACTTGCAAGTAATAATATAGATTTTTTGCATGAAACCAAGAGCTTTTTATCAAAGAAATTTGAAATGAAAGATCTTGGAAATGTGTCTTTTGTATTATGAATTTAAATACATCGGAATCACGATCGATGTATACTTGGATTATCACAAAAGACATATAGAAAATATATTTAAAGATTTGGCATGCAAAATTATAAACCAGGAGATACCCCTCTTTCTAAAGGAGATAAATTCAGTCTCAATCAATGCCCCAAAAATGATATAGAAGAAAAAGAAATGCAAAAGATTCCATATACTTCAGCAGTGGGAAGTCTTACGTATGCACAAGTATGTACGCGTTCAGATATTACATATATTGTTGGAATGTTGGGCAAATATTTAAGCAATCTAGGATTGGATCAATGGATAGCAGCCAAAAGAGTCATGAGGTATCTTTAGAAAACAAAACATTACATGTTTTTATATAAAAAATTAGATCAACTTGAGATCATTGGGTATTCTGATTTCGATTTTGCTAGATGTCAAGATAGTCATCGATTCACTTCTGGCTATGTCTACCTACTTGTTGGAGGAGCTATTTTTTGAAAAAGTGCTAAGCAGACACTCATAGCTTCTTCCACTATAGCAGCTGAATTCATAATTTGTTATGAGGCATCCAATCATGGAATATGGTTGCGAATTTTATCACAGGGTAGCGTGTTGATGATAATATTGAAAGACCACTTAAGATATTTTGTGACAATCAGTCTACAGTGTCATATTCAAATAACAACAGGAGTTCATCTGTAACAACCCGATTCGGCTCACCCGTGAATCGACCCAAAAGTGTCACTGGCAACCGAACCGTTCGCTAATCTACCGGGTTCGGTTAAGCCGACCTGGATCTACTCTCGACGTTTAAGACGGAGATGCAAACATGCAGAGTATGGATGGGATGCTAAGGTTCTAACGCTTATCCTACATGCATGTCATGATATGCAAACAAAAATAAAACGAATGCAGTAAACAGAAATCCAAAGAAAAATATCTATTTCTATAGAAAAATGGACAGAGTTTCCCCTGAAAGTGTAATAAGGGCCAACCTATCCACAACAAGGATATATATGTATTTTATCAAAATGATGTAAAACATGACAATTGATAATCACATACAATCATCATCACTTTCACTTTCACCTGAGCCGAGTCTGAGCTCCAAGGCTCCTTATTCATTCATATTTATCTATTCACTTCATATGTAATTCATCAAACATAACGCAATAAAATTTCCATTCACACAACATTATCACACATTCAATAAACATTATACACGGCAAGTACATGTGTACGCGATTCTTTGCTGTCAGCTCTTAATCATCATAATCCTCACCTACATATAGTAGAAAAACGTAAGCAACGGTTGTCACTGGTACGGAAATAACTA
Source organism: Piper longum (assembly GCA_032619315.1). Lineage (NCBI taxonomy): Eukaryota > Viridiplantae > Streptophyta > Magnoliopsida > Piperales > Piperaceae > Piper > Piper longum. The sequence continues at coordinate 18,450 of JAVDBV010050203.1, forward strand.
ATACCAAACTGGCAGAGGAGAGCTAACCTTCCTATTGAAAGAAAAACATCACATGAGATTTCTGAGGGTGCCTGTAGAAATCATCTTTCTCATTTTACTGTCAATAGGAGGCTCTTCCATACCACTCTAAAGTGGTTGTCTCTAGGTTTACCTTTCTCATATCACATTTCTCATTTCACGTTCTCATTTCACTGTCAAGGGACATCTTCTTTACCACTCTAAAAGTGGATGTCTCTAGGTTTACCTTTCTCATTTCATTGTCAATGGGAGGCTCTTCCATACCACTCTAGAGTGGCTGTCTCTAGGTTTACCTTTCTCTCACCCCAACCTGCATGGGCAAAGAAAAGCAACGCAAAAACTATATATATATATAGGCCTGGGTCGGAAATTTATATAATAGGCCCGAAGGCAGCTAGCGGTGGATCTTCCTTTCGAAAACATACTCGAGGGATCTCATCCTCGAGGGTTATTAATCCGGAAATACGATCGGCTAAATGGCCCGAGATAAGTAGGATCAAATAAATTGCCACTTAACTCGTCCCGCGAATAAGAAATCAAACATGCAATAGAATAGAGTGTAAAACAAAGACGAGTCCTAACGGACCTCGCAGAAGCTCCAAGCGTGGTTGTGCGCCTAGGCGGCAAGCTCTTACTCCGTACCTACGTATCAAAGCTAAATACTAATGTCCGTTCATGATGCATTCACATATCCTATAATATACACACATCAATAATGAACAATACAAATTTTCCCTAATCTAGGTTGCAATAAATTACAATACCTATTTAGTCTACCTAATTAATCACTTATTGTTTATTTTAATATCACACCATCACATACATCCATATTTTTATTAGTATAAAATACATAACACATCAATCATTCAATCATACTATCTTAGCATGTTGTGCTAATAATCATTAATTCTAAATAATTAAATTAAAATAAATTATGCCTCGCACGTCGTTGACTATCGGCGATGGCTAGGGTTTTGTTGCGTGTGTCGGAGCTAGAATTTGGCGCTCAGCAGCATTCGAAGTTCGATCAGGATCAATTGGATGAACTCGGAGAAAAACCAGGCGATGCGGATTTTTCGATAAGTTCGGCGGTTTTCCGGCGGATTCTGGCGGTTTTCTGGCGACTGTCAAGGTAGGGCAATCGAGGGTAACGATCGGCACCGTCTCGGCAAGCTCACTCCAATGGTGGTGACGATGAGGGTGGTCGCAGCGGCGATGATCACCAATGGCGGCGTCGATTCGGTCGGGGTGGTCAGTCGCAGCGATCAGAGTCACGACTGGCCTCAACAACGGCGTTGGGTAGAGGGGAAACGTCAATGAGGGGGTGAGGGTGGTCTCGGCGTCACAGCGGCGGCGGTACGACCTGGGCAGCAGCAAATCGACAAGAAACGATGGCGGCGTCGCGGGGTGAATCCGGAGTTGCGGCGGCCCAATCGTGGCCGGTGATAGTCGGTGCGGCATGGCGACGACACGACGTGGCGGGCGACGACAACCCAAGGTGGCGGCAAGGGTTTGGGGGTGAGGGAGTGTCGGGGTGGGGAGAAATAATACCAAAATGGAAAATTCGTAAATAACTATTGACTCGATTTCTACTCAAGTCAAAATAATAACTAACTCGTAATAAATCCTAAAAAAATCTTAAAAAATCAGGAAAATCCTATAAAGTAAAATAAACACTACAACATCCAAATGGCATGCTATATAGCTAATAACCCATCCAAACTACCCCATAACTTGTCCTAATGCGTTAATCGGCCTACAACTATTTTTATGATCAAATCCACAAAAAAGAAAAATTACTGCATACTTTTATATATTCTGATAACTCATTTCACGTCATCTCTTCGATGTTATCATTATATATTCAGATATACGTGACTCTCATTGCTCATAACTCACGCTGGTCTCAACTCAGCGTGCGGTCTATAAACTGACTCGACTCGAACCGACGGTTGAACCGACTGGTTCGCGGTAATAAAATCCTAACTCGAGTCACGGGTTTTACATCATCTAAATCAAAATGTATAGAGATCAAGTTTCTTATTGTGAAAGAAAGAGTTCAGAGTGGCAAAGTATCAATAGAACATATTGGAACAAACTCCATAGTTGCAGATCCGTTTATTAAAAGTTTAGCACCTAAGGTCTTTCATGAGCATGTTTCTCATCTAGGTATTGTATCATTTGATGATATTTTACTTTAGTGAGAATTTGTATTGAACTGTAATATTTTGGCTTAAGGTTCACTCTATTTTGGTATTTTGGTGATCTCATAAGGTTGGACCAGTTAAAAATAGGCATGTTCAGATCAAATCACATGTAATTTTCATGCTACACATCCAAACTTGATCTATGTCATTTGATTATGTTGGTGTATGTGACAATGAAAGATTTAATTACGCTCAATGTGACGAAAATCGCCTTGATCCTATATTGACATTAATTAATGAACAAGATTGTTATTTTAGAATAATGACATATGTTTGGAGCTTATAAAGTTATACAATTATTTTGTGTATATATTAAGTCCGAGTGGGAGATTGTTGAAAATTAGACATAAATATATACACGAATTAGGAATTGTATCATATGTTATTATATATAAGATTATATACACGAATTACGAGCCATAAATTAAAGTGTGGAATTCAATGTGAAAAGTTTGGGATTCAATGTGTAGATATCATTTTCATAATTTCTTTTTTGTGATGGATGGAATTAAAATTATTAAACTTAGGCTATAAATAAGAAGGTTATAGTCTCTGAATTCATATATGGTTTTCGTTCTGGTATCCCATTGTCTAAAACTTTGGTTTAGAAAATTAATTTTAATTTGAAAAATCTAAATTTTAAGTAGTCAAGACTTTAATTTTTTTTACGGCTTCATATACGCTTCTATTATTTTATTTATCTAGTTTATTCCTTTTGATGATTTGATATAAAGGGGATCCAAGTTTTCTAGCTTTAGTTTATTTTTAACAAATATGCCTGTGAGAGTTTGGCTGTTAAAAGCTCCAGGAAGCTGCTTATGAGATGGACGACTTGCTTGAGGAGTGGACTGTGAAATCTGGTCAGACTCTCCGTCCTGGTCGATGAGGCCTGGTACGGAATTCTCTAATCTTCCTCTTTCTTACATCAAGCTTGTTAACCTACAAATCACATCTGGTAGAGGACTTTGTGTCATCAAAGTGAAGTTAGATCAGATAGCAGAAGAAAGAGATCGATATCAGCTTCGTGAGATAGAAATTGTGATGTAGACAGATAGAAGCAGCTACTCTTATATGTCTGATGGAAGTGTTTGGGGTAGGGATGAGGATAAAGAGATCTTGATAAAATAACTCATAAAAAGCTTGGAAGCTGATATTGATGATACAAAACATGTCTCAACTATTTCAATTGTTGGCATCGGAGGGGTAGGGAAAACAACTATAGCACAGTTTGTGTTTAATGATCAGAGGGTGAAGAGACAATTTGAAAAAATGTTGTGGGTACATGTGAGAGAAATAATAAAAATAATAATTGAGATGACGGCAGGAGCAGCTCAGGAGCAACAGAAGTTCAGCCTTTGAGTAAAAAAATGGTTGAAATACTCAACAGTAAAAGATATCTACTTATTATTGACGATGTATGGATTGAGGATTAACCGCAAGTGGGAAAAAGTGAAGAACATTCTGAACTGTGGAGCAAAAGGTAGTAGGATAGTAGTCACCACTCGGAAAGCACAAGTTGCGAAAATCACGGAAGTGATACGAGCACCCATTGGGAGAGTTGCGAAGTGGCAATTGTTGATTAATTTTTGAGAGAGTTGCATTATCAAGGAAGAGTTAGAGTGAAGAACTAGGAAAGATAGATCAGACAATAGTAGAGAAGTGCAAAGGTCGTCCCCTTGCGGTAAAAACTATGGCCAGCATGCTTCGGGATAAAAATTCAAAAGAAAGTTGGGAGTTAGTCCTCCAGAGTGAGGTATGGACTTTGCCTCAATCAGAAGTGGACATAATCCCAGATTTGTTGCTGAGCTATGTTTACCTGCCTTCTCACTTGAGACAATGCTTTGGATATTTTTCAATCTATCCAAAAAGGCTGGCACATAAACAAGGATGAACTTGTAAGGTTGTGGGTGGCACAAGGATATGTTGTAGAAAATGGGCAGCCAAGAGAAACTGAGGATATTGGTGAAGAGTATTTTTTCGTGTTACTGGGCCGTTCACTCTTCCAAGAGCCCAAAGAAGACACATGAAAATGGGACTGTAATTGGTTGCAAAATGCATGATTTGGTTCTACCAGCTTGGGCATGAAAACTCAAATTGGGACTTCCACGAGTAGAAATATTCGTCATTGCCAATTAGAAGGCCCTAGAGAAGAAGATAAAACTAGCTGGTTGCTTGATTGGCTGAGTGGTGAAGGAAAGTTACGAACTCTTATGGGTTTGAAGGCTCCCCATTTGCATATTAATATTGAACTTCATCAACTTCGAAATATCAGAACATGAGATGTAGCCTGCAGTAACTTTGAGGAGGACAAACTTAGAGGGAATGGGAAACTAATCCATTTAAGGTATCTAGATTTGAGTTGTACTGACATCAAATCGTTACCAAGATTCGCAGGAAAGTTGAAACAACTCAAATATTTGAACCTGTCGGCGACTAATATAAAAGAGATACCTCAGAGGGTCACCAAGCTCCACCTTCTGGAGTCCAATTTGAGCTAGTGTCTTAATTTGGAGAAATTGCCCAACATGTCCCAACTGGTATGTCTATGACATCTCGACTTGGGCTTCACAAACAGTGTGCAAAGAGTGCCGGCGATGATGGGGAGATTAAGTTGTCTTCGCCCCTTACCCGCATTAACGAGGTTGGACAATGTGGGAGGGAGAGAGGAGGCATGCGCTGCTAAACTGGAAGAGAAGAGCTTTCTTCGTCGGTTGCTTTTGGTATGAACAAATGAGAGAGCTAGAGATGAGATTAAAGAAGAGGAGGAAGGGATGTTGGAAGGTCTTCGCCCACCGCCGGGTGTTGCTAAATTATCAGTTTATAATTACCACGGTGGCAAGTTTTCCCGTTGGATGGATTGCAATAACCTGAGTGGTCGTGTTTCCCCTCCTGCATCTCCATGCATTTGCGGCAATTTCACCTCTACAAATGTTCCAACATCACCCAGTTGCCCAAGGCACTTGGCCGGCTTCCTCTCTAAAACAATTCATCATTGTTGACATGAGAAGTGTGATAGTAGGAAGTGAATTTTTCGAGAGAGGTGATGTACCTCCCCCTAGTGGTGGCTTCTTCCCCCTGCCTGGAAGAGCTAATCTTTTGGGACATGGACAATTGGGAGTTTTGGAATCCATTGACGATAAAAATTGATGAACATGGAGAGGAACACGTCTACCAAGTACAGTAGCGGCAGCAACGATGCCTCGGCTCCGTGAATTGTCACTCAGAAACTGCCCAAAGCTGCATCTCGTCCCGCCCATCTACACCACCACCTTCCACAAGCTTTACATAGATTCCACTCCCATATTGTCACTGCGAGAATTTCTCCCACCCGGTATCGAGGCCATGCATCTGCGTAACTGTCCACCAAAGTTTTATCTCAATACGACGAAGCTGCTCAAGGATTTGGAGTGCCTCCCGGAGCTAAAATCTGTAGAAATATCACATGATCCGGAGCTAAAAGACATCCCAGAAAGCATCAGCGTCACGCTACCTTCACTTCAATCCCTGTGCGTCCAACTTTGCAGCAACATGAGGTGCCTACCACTGGCGAATTAGACTTGATGAAATGCCAACAAAGCCGTTGTTAATGGAGTCGCCGAGCCTCCCAAACCTGAAACATTTGGTGATTGAATGGGATATGGAGCTGACCGAGCTCCCAGTCGATCTGCTTCGACTCACTTCGCTGGAAGAGCTGTCCATCAGGAACTGCTGCAACTTGTTGACGCTTCCAGAAGAGATGGAACGGATCAAGGAATTGAAGGTACTGCGCATCACGAACTGCCCCAATTTAAACGGTAAATGCAAGCATGGGGGGCTCCTTTGTTCTAATATTTCTCACATCCCGACCGTAGTAATTGATGCAGGAATATAAGCAATATGATGTGTTTTTTTTTAAAAAAAAAAATCAATTTGGCTTCTGAAACCTCATCGATGTTTGTAAGGTGTAATATTATTTAGCTAGGTGGCGCCAAAAGGTTCAATGTTGTAAAATATATTTAATGTAATTCATTTTCAAAAATAACCAACAAACTAAATATTTAATAAAAAAGTGTATAAAAATAATTATTATATTCATATATAAATATTTTTTATAAAATTTACTGGTCATTTATATTATTTAGACATAATAGCGTAGTATTTAGGGGTGCTAAACGAGCGAGGTCGAGCTTGGCTCGAATAGTTTGAAGTTCGTTCGAACTTGATTCGAGATCGAACGAGTTTTGAACATACATGTTCAAACTCGATACCTACCATCTAACTATCTAACTTATTTGCTAGTTTATTGTAGATAAATAAATATAACTAGTTATAATTAAACTTATTAATATATTATATATATAATATCAAAATTATATTATTATATTATTTTATCGAGTCGAGTTTGAGTCGAGCTACGAATTGAGTTCGAATCGAATTCGATTTATAACTGAGCCAAGTTGAGTCGAATACGACCTTGATCAAGCTCGGCTCGTAGGATTCGAGTTCGAGCATTTAAATATCGAGATTCGATTCGAGTCGAACCGAGCCAAATACCAAATACTCGCGAGCTGACTCACTCAATTAGCAACCCTAGTAGTATTATAAATTTAGCTTAAAATATAAGTAAAGAGTATTTATTTATTTATTAGTTACATAAAGTGCAAACAATTAATTTTCTTACCGTATTTCACTTGTGGAAGCTGTATTAATTTATTTTACTTAAAACATTTATAATTCCCCATTTTTATATATTTATTTTATTTTTTTATATCAACGGATAACTCGAAATAATTCACCTTAAAAAATAACCAATAAATTACGCAATAAAATTACTATGTAGTTTAGCTTGATATTTTGCTGTATGAACAAACAAAATTAATTTCCACAGATTAAGGTTTTAAAACTTTCAAATAGTGATTTCTATTATTTAGTAAATTTTTGGACTTACATATATAATTAATATATTCTATAAAAAATATTTTAAAAATATTATATACATATATTTAACTGTTTTGGATTTCTATAAATACTGACTCATTTAGAACTTGGTATCGACAATCTTGGGCCGATTGGAAAACCATGCTTTCAGAGCTGAAAATTTACATCCTATCACATCCTATCTGGGAAGTAGGAGGTCTCTAATACTACCCTTTGAACTCTCTCATGGCAATTAAGTGGGGAGCATAATTATAAAAATCAGAATTAGATATTGAATAAGATTTGAAAGAAATCATTGAGTCGGTCCAATTTATTAAAAATTAGATAAAAATCAATTTATTTGAATCGTTCAAAATTAATCATTGATCTTTTCCTCACGTCTCCTCCATCCCCTATCCCGTGTACCATTATAGAATACGTAATTAAATTATTTTTTATTTTATTATATTTTATTTTATATTTTTAAAATTTATTTTATTATTATTAATTTAATTAAAGAACGAATTAATTTTTATTACTTAAATTAACTCTTATTCTTCTCCGCCTTTTCCCGTCCCCCCATCCCCGATCTCCTCCACCCCATGCCGCCCCTAGCCCCGTCCCCTGCTTGATATCCTCCGCCACCCTGTATGAATCAGCTGATTCTTACCGTCTGTGATTTATGGTGAAAATCAGTTCGGATTGCTGTCCATTCTTGTCCGATTTTTGCCCAAATAATACGCTGACTCGAATTTAGAGTGAGCCTGGCAAAATCCGCCTGTTCTGAGCGATTTTTACAACTGTGGTGGGGAGTGCAACAAAGAGGCCTGAACACTCCAGCCAGACATTCAATGCGGCTATGTCTACCAACAGCCAGTTTTTGATGAGCTCCGTAAAACTGATCAGAAATGCCGACGTGTGTTTCAAGGTTTGCCGTCGTTCATTGACGTGGCTGATCGGACTGGCCACTAACTGCTATGCCCATTGCAAGGCATAAGGTGTTGGACTGGAATTTGGATCTCACCACATGCTGCTGCGGCGATGCCAAGGAAGGCAGGAATTGAAGTGACAAGTGCCAACTATGCGCTTGCAAATGAGCTGTTCTTCTAATCTATTTACTGATCCACACAAACACTGGAATTACTATATAGTCATTAGGTTTCGTCTCAGAGAGTTCATTAGCACACAAATGAAATATCATATCAAGCTTGCTAGATGAATTTAGTGTCCACTCAACCACCTCAAAGTAAAAACTTAGCCCCAATGAAGTAGCGTGCAAGTCTGGACAGTCTTAACTTCATTAGCAAATCTGACCCCATCGCCCTTTAAACACCACCATCGCAATTTGCCTTGCTCTCTCCCACATTACAACATGAGCTGTCAACATCTCATTACATACTCCATTCAATCACCCCCCTCTCCCTGTCCTTTGCTCTCCTCTCTATCTTCATGTGACTCACCCCATGTGCTCACTTAATGCCCCTGTCTTTGCTTTTCCTAATCCAAAATCTCTACTTTGTGCAATTCATTCATGCCATTACATTTATGACACACACACAACCAATCATGCTTCATTTCAAATAATCAACACTAATACTCAACTGGTTAAGAGGATCATTGACCTAGGGATATAGCCAAGCTACTCGGACAGAAAAATCAACAAGGAATCTATGAAATTGAACTTAAATTGCATGTCTCAAGCTCAAATGTCAGAAGTTATGAATGTGAGCCCCCCATGCTTTTTTAGTTTTTACCCATTACTTTAATAGTAACCAACCATATTAATTTAAGACTAACAAAATTATTTATTACAAAAGCACGGGCAGAATTACATACAACATAACAAAATATACACATTTCAAAGTTCGCTTAAAATTAAACATCAAATGAAATAAAATAAAACGAAGCAGCTAGGTGGAAATTAAGAAAGCTAAAACCCGAAAGATAAAAATAGCAAGTACGATTAATGGCGGACAAAATGGTGGCGTAGGGAAGGAATAATCAGGAGACGGGGTCGGCTCGGAGCGAGCGGCGCGGCGGCTGTGGCATCTTTCGCCCACTTTTCCAAAAGCAAGCCTCGGGCGCGAGCCGAGTCGACGTCCGCATCGGCTCCGACTTGCACCGAGTGAGCACCTGCGGTTCGTACGCCGCCGCCTTCACCAGCTTCTCCTCCACCACGGTGGCCATCGACCGCGCCGGCGTAGGACGGTCGGCTGTCGCCGCCGTCGCCACCGCCGCTGTGGCGGCGGAGACGGCTGCGACGCGATTGCCGGACGGCCTCAAGGGCCTTGAGTCTGTGCTGTTCCGCCGGCCTTCAATGACGCTGCCGCCGACGACGGCGGTGTCGCCGGCGAGCTTGGGGCGGCGATCCTTGCCGGGACGCCATTGGAAGAAGTCGGTGCTGCAGACCCAGGTCTCCTTGGACACCTCCATGGAGAGCTTGGGCTCGTACAGCATGAGCAGCAAGCACTCCGGCAGTGCACCGTC
>JAVDBV010050204.1:0-14147 GCA_032619315.1 Piper longum
TATATATATATATATATATATATATATATATATTATACACACACAGAGAAGGGCAGCACAGCTTAACTGTGCCAGTGGCATATTAAATAATATATGCACATATATATATATATATATATATATATTATATACACACAGAAGAGCCTTCAACCCGCCAAGCATTTTGACGTTCTCCTGTACGTGCTGCTCCACCACCATAAAAAATGAAGCATGTTAGGCATCCAGAGCACTGGTTTATGGGATAAATTGTACTTTGTGAAATATTACATACAAGTGTTGCCATCGCTGTCGCTGCACCTACGGCCTTTTTATGTTTGAGTTGAGTTTGTAGAGCCGCTAAAGAAGCTATCCTTTCTGTAACCGCTGCCGAAGATGCTCATCGCATGGGTTGGACGGCCGGCCTCTACCACCACCATCTGCCGTCACAGCTGCTGGCAGCGTCTACGGCGGAGATGGAAGAGTGGAAGAGATCGTGGAGGTGCAGGGCAGCCCCTTTTTGTGTGCTCTACTGGCTGGAAAGACAGGCAAATTGGCTGACATCGACGAGCTCGCCGAGCCCTCACATGGCAACTCTCCTCCGTCGTCGGTGGCACCGCCCACAAGCAGAGACCAACTGGCTTGGTTTCCAATCCGTTCAACCCCCTGCCCCACCTTGATTGACGACACGGTTGGGCTGTTGTATCTACCCTGAAGTTTACATTCTTGTATTTAATATGGGTTCTCTACTTGGACCCGACGGAAATGAAAGCGGAGAGGAAAGGTAATTAGATGAGAGATCGAGATTGGAATGAGGTGAAAACGAGTTTCGGGATGTAGATATGATGTATTAGGGGGATGAGGAGGGCCAGAGGTAGGAGAAGAACCTGCAAGGTAAAAGGATTAAAAACTAGGGATGAAGAAGCGTAAAAAAGAAGCGCCTGGGACCATTGGATGTAATCCAACGGTCGGTTTAAAATTTCAGCACTGCTAACTTACCTCTCCTGCAGCACATATTCTTTTTTCCATATATATATATATATATATATAACGATGGAAAAATTTGGGATTGAAAAATAAAAATTTAAAAAACATAAAATTTATACTGCAAATAAAAAAGAGTGACGATTCGAAAAAAAAGGCTAAATTTTTGGAGAATCGAAATTTTGCACTACAAACAACTATGAACCATAAAGATTAGAGAGATGTCTCTTAAAAATCTCCGGTGCATCAAGCCTATCATTATATGATTGTTTCAGTTAAAAACCAGAAAGATTTGCTTCTTTTCGTATTGTTGTCAAGGGTAAGATGTAATAATGCATTTTCGGTTCATGGAGGGCAAGATATAGTTTCAAGTTTCAGTAGGGCAGGTTGGAGAGAGTCGGCCTGATAAGGCGAGGCCAGGTTTTTCGAGATCCCATGGTTCGTTTGAGGAACACCGAAGCTGGAAGGAATTGAAACGTGAGGTGCATGCAACATAAGCAACACGTTGCCGACCACTTCATCGCGTCGTTTCAACCCCGCCCCATTTTTCACGCACGCCCGTCTTCGTATTTATTTATTAAGAAAATCACCATTTAATGGTAACAATAATCATTATTCACCATTCAGTGGTGCTTTTTAGTTACATTTTAAATTTAAAATTAATAATGCTTTTAAATGTTAAATTTGAGTTGAAATTTAGGCCGGTTTTAGAGGGACGACTTGAGTTATGAATTACTTGTAAAATAAGTTTGGGTTGGGTTGTAAAACTTTATTTATTTATTTTAATAGTGAAAATATCCAAAGATATGTATTTATTATTAAACAGTAAATTCCTCAAATATTATTTTTAAATAATATATGAAATTAATTCTAAAAATATAATGAACATTATTTTTCAATAACAATAATGAATCTATTCATTTAACTTTAACAAAAATATCTATTTTTCTAATATAATAATTATATATAAATATTAAATTAATTATATAAAATAATTAATAATCTTAATAAGTGTGCATTAATAAGTAAAAATTTTAATTTAAATAAAAATTTCACATTTTAATAAAATTTATAAACTTTTAAAAATTGTTAAATTGGCTAAAACTATAATTTAATTATTATCAACAATAAATAATAATAAATTACTAAATAAATAAAATTTTGTATTAAATATATATTTTTAAGTGGCATATATTTCACATTATAATTCCTAATTTATGTAAATTTATTGTTTTAGATTTTTTTATTCAAATAGTTAAATTAATTAACTATTAATGAGTCCATAAAAGGTACGTGGAGCCAAACTTTTCATTCTCTCTCCCCTAAAATAAATAAATAAATAAATAAAATTATTATAACCTGATCCAAATTTATTTATTTTAATTAATTTATAACTCGACTTAAATTTCATGTTGAGGGTAATATTAATTTCCTCTTAATTTTTTTCTTACTGTTTATCACCACTACTACTTCGTTTTTGGAACGCCTCCTCCAAGCGCCACGAAGCCCCCACTTTGCACTGCACACAACAACTCCAAGCACGAGCGAGTGGGCCCAGAAAACTTCATCGCGGGCCCAAGGTGGTCCCTTTCCCCTCATTTGATTGGGTCACCCTCTGTCTTCGCATTTCCGCCCCCCAGCAATCCTCCCGAGCCCCGACTCCGACCCCGGCCTTCCCCCCCTTGTCACCGTCCTGCCACCGCCGATGCCGCCGTCCAACCCGACGGCGCAACGACGGACGGCGGCGCAGCCGCACGCCGTGTCCCCGCCGCTTTTCCCGGCCAGGAAGTACCGTAGCCTCGCCGAGGTCATGCTCACTGCCAAGCGCTGCGAGCTGGCGGACGACGACTCTGACTCAGCCGGCGGAGAGGTGGAGGTCCTTTGCGAGGAATGCGGGAGCGCCGATGGGGAGGCGGAGATGCTGCTCTGCGACGAGTGCGACCGTGGGTTCCACACCTACTGCCTCCGTCCCATCGTCGCCGTTGTCCCCATCTGCTCCTGGCTCTGTCCTCGATGCTCCCTCGATGTTCGAGCTACGACCATGGGTATGCTTTTTTGCGTTTGCTGTATTCCGCATCGCCATGCATTTTGCTCTACTTTGGGGTTTTGTTGGTTTTTTGTTTTAATTTGATCTGAATCATTTTGTTCTTTGTCCGGTGCATTTCGTCGACGACAGTATTCCCGTTGAGGCAGACGAAGATTGTGGATTTTTTCCGTCTGCAGAAATGCTTGGATACTGGGGGTGGGAGAAGCAAATCGCCCTTAGGTATGTATTGGATATCCCTGTCTTCTTGTAATATGTCGGGCGTTGTTTGGTTCATGTCATCATTCACTAGCTAGTGGTACAGAAAGAATCGATCCAGTTATTACTCCAATTCGGAAGTTTCGGTAAGGTAGGGTTAGTACAGCTTTATCTGGTTGTTACGGGCGGGGCAGATGTGATGGTGATAGTCGTGATATTATTGATGACGATTTTGATCATTGGAATTAGTTTTTTTTTAAGATAAACTCTGCATGCATTGGTGGCTAGATGATGAAATTAGCAATAATTACTCAAGATATCAATGATCAGATTAGATGATTTATGAACAATTAATATCCCATCGATTAGATTTCAAACACAAATTCTGCCCTCTATGTTCATCGCGTTGCTTCAGTTGTGTTTGTTGTTCAGCAAATTTGGGGTTTGTCTTGCATTATTTAGACAAAAAATCTCCCTCCTGTTTCTAGCTGGGGTAAATATGTTACATAGTCAATGGCATTTAAGATGTTGCTACACTAAAGTGATATTGCATGATCAATAGGTAGAAACCGTTCAATTGTTCCGAGTTTGTAGGGATTTAGTCTCTTGTCAAAATGCTCAAGGCCATTAAATGCATGGAAGTTGTTTCCTAATTCTAAATCAAATGAATATGCTGACAATGCATACGTCAATATCACACCAACCCTACAAGATTGGAGCATAAGAGATCACCCCCCCTCTCCTCTTTCCACGTTCTTAATCAATTTAGGAGAGGAACAATCACGTATGGCAGCTGTTGTAGTGCACTCCAGCACAGGCAAATTGATGCTGATTAGATTTTCCTTTTCATGTTATAGTACTTTTTTAAGTTCCTCCTCAAAGTGTATGCTTATTTTCATTTAGTATGTATATAAAAAAAAACTTCTCAAGCGATTCAGAAAAGGAAAGGGAATGATCTAAATTGGTAACTGCTCCTAAAAAAATAAAGAAATAACGAGAACAAGATGAATAAAAGGCTCTTGGCCTTCCTCAATTCATCAAAAGCTCTTTTCTTACAATGAGATAGTCTTATATTGATGAGAAAAATTAGTATTAGCTACAGCTAATACTCTTGTGTCGGCTACATTTTATATGATACCTTGGATTACATGCACGATGAGGGTAATTTGGTCGAAGTCACAAAATATACATGCTATATCAGCTCATGCTGATATCAAGCAATCTTTATATTTATAGGCATACAAATTAAAGCCCAAACGATCTATGAATGTATGGAAATCTCATTAATAGTAGGAGTGGTAATGGATACTATTTATCCGATAATCGGTCCATGTTCATGTCTGTTAATAGGCTAATGGACATTTTTAAAGAGCTATGCGCATATGGACATGACTATGGACATGTTCTTTTGTCCAGTTGACAATTGGACTCGGCGATGGATATATGCATGCCGTGTTTGCTATTGTCCATGTATGTTAACAACTAATAAAGAAGATAAGTTCATGGAAAATTTTCCATATATTTTTTTAGATTTGTTAGTAATCACGTATATTAGCTCCACGTTTTGGATGATTTGCTTAGATTTGCAATTGATTATGTATGGAAATCCCATTAATTAATTTAATATGAATGTATGAAAATCTCATTAACAATCTATGATTCTATATTCATAAAATATTTATTTACTTTATTGTCAGCTAGTTCGTCCGTTAAGTCCATAGTAGGCAGACGTGGACATTGGTGAAAATGTCCAAGTGGACATGGATGGACATGGATACTTTTTAAATTAATGGACTTGGCACTGGACACTCCTAAGTTGTGTCCATGTCCGTCGGTTACCATTCTTACATACTAGTAAATGGAATCAAAGGTGCAACTCTCATACTAGTAAATGGAGCCTCATAGCATGTGTGTATGCACCACATCAGTAAGTGTTGTCAACATTAAGATTTTATACTAGCAATATCAATGTTGCCATAATGGATTTTGTGTCACCAATTAATTGATTTTACCTTCAAATCGGTGACACACATGCTATGTAGGAACAATGAAAGAAGTAATTTCTATGTTGGATGCCCTTCGTGTGAAATTCTTGAAAAAGAGAAAACGTGATGAATCATGAATCTTTAATGTCATTGTCATCATACCTTTCTAAAGAAATGGATTGGCATCATGAGGTGGTTAATTAAAAAAATACTATTGTTGTCATCTTTCATTTCAAAGCTAATATTAGAATTCCAGTTTCCTTCTACCTGGGAAAAAGGCTAAATGCTAGCCTAACAGCCAAAAATTTGATAAACACATTTTACATTCATGAAGGTGATTTGGTTTTTTTAATATACATAGCAAGCTGGTGCTCAGAGATCAAATTTATGGACAGAGTAGGACACACGGTTCTTTCTCTGTACTATTAGATGGTTGCTCAAGAAATATTAATATTGTCATTGTACATGATAAATTAGAGCCGGTCTTTACTAATGAAATCCAGCTTGCTTCTTCATGGAAACTGGCCATTACTGTTTCATGCTATGAATGCAAAAATTATCTTTTTCATGAATGTTGTTTTAATAGTGAAGAACCATTTGGTATCGTACTTGTCCAAAAGATAAGTTATGGCATATAATTAATGTTCATGCATGTTATTGGGCAAGATGGAATTTCATATTCTCATTGGTGATTATGTGCTTCATCATTGTATTACTTTTATTTTTTTTGCATTATAGATAATAGAAAGCGTAGGCGGCGGTCTGCATCTTTAGTTAGGCATAAAAAGAAGAGGAGATTATTGCCCTTCACCCCATCTGAGGATCCAAGACAGAGGCTTGAACAAATGAGTTCACTTGCTACTGCATTGAAGGCTTCAAATATGGAGTTCAGTGATGAACTCACATATATGCGTGGAATGGCTCCCCTTGGTGCTAATAAGGCATGCTTGGAGGAGGGAGGCATGCAGGTTTGACGTTTTTCAAAAAACTTAACTACATATTCACCACATTTCAGTAGTAATTCGTTGACTATCGTTAGATCCTATCTAAAGAAGACAAAGAAACTCTGGATATTTGCAAGTCTATGGTGAAGAGAGGAGAATGTCCGCCACTTATGGTTGTTTTCGATTCCTGTGAAGGGTAATCAAATTTCTTGCATCTCGAGTACTTTATTTACTTTCACTTTTAGTGACTAATAGGAGTTGAATGTTCATTGACCAACATTGCAGCTTCACTGTTGAAGCTGATGGACTTGTAAAGGATTTAACCTTAATAGCAGAGTATACTGGTGATGTGGATTATTTAACAAATAGAGAACATGATGATTGTGATAGTTTGATGAGCCTTCTTTTATCAACAGACGTAACCCGGAGCCTTGTTATTTGTCCTGATAAACGAGGCAACATTGCTCGCTTTATCAATGGTATCAACAACCATAATCCGTAAGTAAATGTTTTTTTTTGTTTTTGGCACAATGAAATCTCAATGATATAATAGTGACTTGGGCATGATTTTTTATACATATTAAGTCCAGAGCATAGATTTAAATGACACTTTTTTGTAAGTTTGACTAAAACCAAATCAGTTTCTATAACATGCAAATGATACGTAGAACGAACTGGGGTTATCTGCTCTTTACTTCTAAAATTTGTCGGATTTGCTTAGTGTCAGCTTTTGTCGTGTCCAGACATTGTAATCTTTGCTAAACTTTGGTTGGCCAAAAATACACATTCGAAACTTGTATATGTATTTTTTGCTGTTGTTCTGAAGGAAGTTCATTTGTGGTGCAGAAAAGGTAGGAAAAAGCAGAACGTTAAATGTGTTAGATACAATGTTGAAGGGGAATCTCGAGTTTTACTAGTAGCATCCCGTGATATTGCCAAAGGCGAGAGACTGTATTATGATTACAATGGCTACGAGAATGCTTACCCTACTCACCATTTTGTCTGACTTTCTTTCTAACTCGTGATTTTGAAAATTGTAAACGAGGGCCTCATTGGGTCCTATTTTCATTTTGTTATAGAGAAAAATTCTTTTGCTATTTTTTATTCGAGTTTACTCATTTTTTGCCCCCCAATTTTGTATGTCCTCCCAATTCGGGAAAACATGAATTAGTAAAATGTAGAGCATTTTCTATGCTATATTCTCTGCTTGTATGTGTTTCTCTGGTGGTCTATCTGCCATGTGGAAGTTTTTCACCATCATTATATAGCCATTTATTCCAAGTTAGTTGAGGTAACTCGCTCATTTTATGGATTTTATTTTTGATTTCTTTTATATGAATCAATGAGAGCATAATATCTCCGCAGAAATGAAGTGGTGAGATTTTATGCTCGATGACCTCCTACTCTTTCAAAGAATAATTCCATGCCGAGCAAGGTATTCTGATGGGAAACGATACCGATTGCTGGGACGGGGAATTGGAAACTAGCCAGCTTCGTCCCGTATCATATTACGTATGCAATGCAAGAAACCAAATCCTCTACTGTGTGATTTGATTTCCTGTATAGTATAGCCACTAATCGAGTGGGATAGATGGGTTCAGCTATTCAGTCCCTACTATCACTCTATATATATAGGTGTAACCGTACACCCATTCCTCAATTCAATGTGCGATTCTTTTTCTAAGTCAACAGAGGTTTTATTTATCAGAAGAAAAGAGCCATTAATAAATCTACAGTCGTATTCCACGCTGCATGGTTCTCTTAGAATTTCTCACATAAATTGATCGGACCGTAGCAGACCTTATAAGTTTCGTGTACTCTGAAGTATCTACCTTTCTAACCTTAAATCGCTCCCACCAATATCTTGTTGCCGACAGACGATATATCTGCTTGGGTGAAAATTGAGCGTTGAGCGTCATTCCAGCTCATCTAATGATCAACATCTTTATCTCCGCATAAAAGGATGATGTCACGGAGATACGCTTGATCATGCTTTTTGTTTCTCTGTAAGTCATAAACCCGAGTTGTCCTAGTTTCCGGTCTCCCAGCTCTTGTTTTTATTCAAAGAAATTATGATCTTACTTGGGTCCATCCTTTACCTATTATCTACCTCCGTTGTAGATTGTAGATGGTGACCGGCCTATATATAGAAGCTTGGCTTGTAGTCGGTTGCACTAATTCGATCATCGTGCGGCGGCATTCTACGCACGTACTCGCCTTATCAAGCAGTAAATAAACATATATGCGTGCTGCAGTCCTGAATGTGGGATAATAATAAATTTGTTGTAGGAAAAGAAGTTCCATCAACATTTTGAATCACGAGTGGCTAGGGACAAGCGCAACTTTCTTCAAGATGAGATGCTCGCCAAAAACTGCTCTGCATTCTTGCGAATTATATATCGTCTTCTACTTGAGATCCTTGTCAACTGGATTTTCGTAGAACCACCAGACGAGGGAGGTTTGTATATATGTGGTGAACAAACGGAAACAAGGACAATGAATGCCATATAACAAGAAAACTACGCCGTGGGCCTGGGAATGGTTTTCCTCGCGACGTCTTTGGATAAGAGCCGTAATAAGGGCGTATTGTTCGACACACCTTTTAACTAATTACCAATAGTTTTACGCGCGTAAGAACGTAGAATATTAACGTTGACGGCCTTGATTGAAGAAATAAAACGGACAACTCATAACATGTGCTCGTACAAATGCTTAGTTGAGAATGGTTGTAAATTGTCCGGTGGTCCACCAGGCTACCGGCTACAATCAAATCATGCAGCTGTGAGAAGGCTGGAAACTAACCTAGTCTTCAATAACGAGTTTTTCATTGGCATAAATCGTAACAATTTATTTGTTGAACGTATCATGACCTTTTTTCGTATCAAGTTGAAGGGCACAACAATAATTTGTGAAAACTCTTAATTAGTCAATAATTTTCAGCTCGAAAACTATTTGGGAGCCCTATATGTGTGGGAATCATGTGAATTTGCAAAAGTAGTACTGCCGGTACGTTAATTTAAAGATCCGAGAAGAGGAAAAATTTTGCAAATTAATTAGACGGTTGGACTGAGAGAAAAAAACAAGCCCCCCTAAACTCAGCCATCGAGGCTGAGCAAGAATTCAAAGATGGGCATAAGTGCCCGGGGCCACGTGATGGACCTACCCATATGCTCAACCAACTGGGCCCGACAGGAGCCCATGGGGAGAATTGACCTGTGCGATCCATGGTGGGGACTATTATGTACATTTTCAATAGTAGCCAGGAAGAAGAAGCCCATTGCGTAGACGCAAAGTTGTTAGCTAGGTTTCACTGTCACAACAGAAATTTGCTGTGGTCCATGATTAAACATCTTGTTAGGAACCGTGTGCGGTAACTGTGATAATATCTGTGGTTTACTTCTGCATCTACCAGAGTACTATCGTGATATGTGATTGACTAATTTTTTGGTTTCCATAAAATCATATTAGAGATATGTATGCACCTTATTGATCACCTCGGATTAACTCATCATCAATTGTAACACACCTCCATTAATATAGCGTGGCCAAGTAATTAAGCCAAAGACGATGGTGATGCTTTTCGCTGCACGGCAAGGCCAGCCAAGGTGAACAGTGACGGGACGACAATGTAATGCCTGCTTCAATATTTTGTGGGCCCGAGTTGAGCTCGACTATTTTGTACACAGTCTCTGGGAAACAATCAGGTTCAACTCTCCTAGTTAGTTTCTACACTTTGCCAACTCAATATTCAATCGTACCTTTAAAGGCACGACTTTTATTTATTAAAAAAAATTATTTATTGCCTAGTGAAGAGGGCTCAATTCGGATTCATAAACGTGAAGTAGTGAAATTATTTAAAAAGATGCCATCAAACAGACTAATAAGTGAAGTTTTGATGTTTTATATAGTATAACTCGATTTGAACCAATGGCTAGTTAATTGGGAAAAAAAATAAGTTGAGCATATATTACAAAGAAAAATTATACTAGTAAATAAATATGGGCCTCTTAGATTCCATGAATGGTCGGATGATAAGAATAATCTGTGTTAAATATTTTTAAAAACCCATGCATCTATATAGATGACTAAATTTAATTTTTGTTGGTACTATTATTCCAATTTAATATTTGTAAACAATCTCTATTAATTTTAAGAAATACTTGTATTTATATATAGCCAGCTAATATCTCTTAACTCACACCTTATTAGGGGTGTAAATGAGTCGAGTCGAGCCGAGCCGAGTAGACTAGTAGTGTATTTAAGTTTGGCTCGATATAAAATGAGCCGAGCCGAGCTTTAATATAAACGAGTTGAGCCGAGCTTATCTAAAATTTATAGTGTTTGAGCTTGGTTCGAGCCGAGCTCGAGCCTAACGAATGTTTCTGTGCTTACTAATATAAGATCAATTTTTTGTAATAAAATGTTTCTGTGTAACATATTGAATTCGAGTTTCGAGCCGAACCGAACCGAACATTCCTTTGTTCAGACTCTGTTCGTTATTCAACGAGCTTATCTATTTCGAGCCGAGTATTTTTTCGAGTACAAAATTAACGAGCACGAGCACAAACATAAGCTGAACTGAGCCGAACATAAAAAACTCGCAAGGAGGCTTAGCTCATTTACACCCTTATACCTTACGAAAAAAAAAAAAACTTCTTAACTGATCCAGACCCGCGCAAAGGGACGGCGAACTTGTTTCTTTAAATAAAAGAAAATCACCTTATAATATATAATTATTGGACAAAACAATATTGGTACCGCGGGGCGAGAAGCTAAACACAAAAAGACATTCGTACGATTGGCTCGCTCGTGCGACCCACAAAAATTGCGAAGCCGTCCCGCGACATAAACTCCTACTTTCATGGACCACGTCACCTTTTATTAATAATAACCAGAAAAAAGTTGACAATTAATATGCTAATTAGCACTCATCATACACTTAAATCTTATTCTGTTCAGTTTGCCAATTGGTTCATTGCCCTTCGAACTTTAAAACCAAGCCGGTTATTGTACCCCCCCAAGCTCATCCCTCCTCTCGTATAGTTGCCTCGTCTCCATTAATATTAATAATCCAGGTTAATTTATATATTATTTCTCCTACTCCTCGATCGCCTCATCCGTATGCGATATCATCCTCAGTTTTTTGCCATTTGGAAAATTAATAATTAAACATATATACAAATTATTACAAATTGGAGGTAACATTGACAATGGCACGTGCATCATTCCCCACATGCACATATCACCTTGCACTGATTAACCAATCCTAGTCCTACTCCTACGCAGCTTCTTATCTCTCCATCTCCCCAACCTCCTCCCCCTCCCACTGTGATCATATTCTAGTCTTCTTCTTCTTCTTCTCCGCCCATCATTCACCTTATCTCCCCATTCATCATCTCCCAGTGTGTGCCTCAATCATCTTCTAAACTTTCAAATGCCATCCATATCATAATATAAGTCACAAGTAGTACAGCTCTACATCTACTAATCTCTCTCTAGTATGGTCAAAAGAGATGCACCATATGTATGATCGATCCCATGAGAAGCTCCTCCCATGCCCTCCAATGTTCGCCGACCGCCGTTGCAAGTTGGCGACGGAGCTAGAGCCGCCCTGCCCCAGGTGCGACTCCGCCAACACCAAGTTCTGCTACTACAACAACTACAGCCTCACCCAGCCCCGCTACTTCTGCAAGGCCTGTCGCCGCTACTGGACCAAGGGCGGCTCCCTCCGTAACGTACCAGTCGGCGGCGGTTGCCGTAAGAACCGCCGCGCCAAGTCCGCCGCCCGCCTCTCTTCTTCCTCCTCCGCCAAGCTCAACGGCTCCTCGCCGGCTAAGTCGACCAACGAAGTCCCGAAGGAAAGGAGTTCAACGTGGACGGACGGCGACGGCTCGGTCATTGACCTCGCCGCTGTCTATGCCAAGTTCTTGAACCAGAAGCCGGGGAAGGACGTCGACGGTGGATCGCAGGTGGCCGAGCTGTCGGAGCAATTGGTCGGGCGGCATCAGATCTCATCATGCTGCGGTTTATCATTGCCGGCGACGTCGGGGCACCATCCCCGCTCGGACATTCAATTCTCGGACGACGACAATCTTAATCTGATCAGCTGTGCAACATCGGTCGTCGACGGAGTGGTCGAGTTGTCTGATTCCGACCTACCACTGCCGGCTGTGGCCATGGCCGTCGACTACCCCACCTCCGACGTCATCGTCCCGGCGAGTTATGATGGACAGGTACCGAGGGAGGCGGCGCCGGTGTCCGGCTTTGTCGGTTCGGATCACAGTTTCTGGAGGGAATGTGGAGTGGAGCCGGATTTGATCAACTGGCATTTGCCTGTCGTGGAATCGACGGTCGAATATGATCAAATCGATCTACAATCCAATTTGTTGGGTTGCAATTGGAGCTCATTCGACTTACCGCAATTGTGACCATGATTAT
The DNA here is from genome assembly GCA_032619315.1 of Piper longum. Lineage (NCBI taxonomy): Eukaryota > Viridiplantae > Streptophyta > Magnoliopsida > Piperales > Piperaceae > Piper > Piper longum. The sequence continues at coordinate 12,570 of JAVDBV010050204.1, forward strand.
TATAATGTGACTCATTCGTTTGCATCTTATTTATAGTCCATCTTATATAGAAACTCAATTATTATTATAAATAATCAATTTTTCGTCTCTAACTTCCTTCTCTATTTTTTTTCCTTTTTAAATAATCTTCAGTTTATTTTTTTTTAAAAGATAACTTAGTTACACCCGCACTGCCGCGCACCGTATTTTCCGATTACACCGCATTATATTGTAGGATTATTAAGAGCCTGCCCAATCTTGTTCTTTTCATGGTCCTGAATATATTAATTAAATTGCAATGTAGGAATGGAAAATGAAGCTACTCGTATCTTCCAATTATTTACTCGCTGTAGTAAGCTACTCATATCCATAGTCGCTCCATGAGAATAGTTGCGAAGTTGTGTGGAGATTTGCTCCCAATGATATTTTAATCACGGTTTCTTTTTCCTCGTAAAAATGTTTACTCATTTATTATTGAACTTTTAACATGGCCACCGATGATATTTAAAAAGGAATGTTTTTCTTATACATAAATGGGTCCTATATATTATATATAACCATATTAATTATAAGACCTTAGATTATCACTAAAATTTACTTAGAATATACAAACTTTATCATTATTATATATATTTGTCTAATGGAGACACTTGCTAGTGACTGTTATATAGATGTATATATTATTATTATTATTAGATAACAACAATAACGAGTCGTCAAACCGATGGGCCATATATGAAACGGGTGGAGCCCATTATTCCTTTGATGAGGACTCGCATTCTGTTGACAAGTACGACTCAGCCAAGCGTGGTGATTGCGGAACCCGAACCGGTTTAAATAATAAAGATAACAATAATAAGTTCCTGACACCTGATCTAAAATTCTAAAGCCTATCCTATCGCAGCAAATTAGAGTTCCTAAACACCGACCCTAAAACCGACGACATGGATGGGTAGGTCCGTGGGCCCAAAATTGCTAAGAGCCAAATTATTCGCTACCCTCTCTAATAATGAAAAAGAGAGTGGCATAGCATACGGAAAATATTTGGACGGTGAAAAAGGTCACAGTCAATGGTTTGTTTTTTTAAGGGGTATTGAGTTTATATAATTGTTTGGGTGCAAGATCGTCCGCCCCCGGGGTGACCGGTTTAAGTGATTCGATCTTAGTTTAAAGGGTTCGGTGGGACTGAGGCGCCCTTGCCGCGCAAAGAGATAGTGCGATAAAATAATGTAAATGATAATGTCACAAGCACCAAAATGACACACAGACAATTTTTACGTGGTTCCTTAGGGTTTAACTCGAATCCTTAAGTGAGTCCACGGTGAGGTCGATGCTCACAATCCACTATTTTCTTTCAATATTACAAATTACAAGCCTTAGTGGGATTTTTTTCCACTTTAATTCCTCGACTCCATATATCCAACTCAAACACCTTGATGAGGAAAGTCTATTACAAAGCTTCACGCCACTTGTAGTAAGAGAATATATCTTGAGCTGAAATTTAAGTTGATCCGAATTAAATTGAGACCGGTCCTAACAACAGCAGCAAGTCGATTTTTCACAGACAGCAACTCCTTCCCTTTGTGATTTTTTTCCGGC
>JAVDBV010050205.1:0-17452 GCA_032619315.1 Piper longum
TGGCAATAGTGGCGGGGTGGGCCACGACTGCGTGGCTAGATCCGGCCATGCCGCGGTCGGATCTGGTAGCGCATCTGCCGCCCACTCCGCTCTGGCCTGCCCCCCGCCGCAATCTCCCCCACCCCACATCAGCCACCCCGTCCCCGCCTCGGCTGCCCTCGCCCCGCCACGCCGCGATCTGGCTGCCGCCGGCCTTGTCTAGCTCCCCACCGGCCAAATCCGGCCACGGGGCGGCCAAACATGGATTGGGCTGCGCGGACACTGCCCACCCCGCCCTACCAGTGGCTAAATCTGGCCGCCCACCGCACCCCTCCCTGCCGCAATTGCCCCCACCCCGCCTCGGCCACCTCCTCCCTACCTCGGCCGCCCCCGCCCGGCCATCCCTCGATCTGGCCGCTGCCGGCTAGATTTGGTCGCGGGTGGCGTTGTATGGCTGCAGGTGGCCTTTACTGGCCACGGGCAGCCTTGCCTAGCCACCCATTAGCCAAATCAGGCCGCGGGGTGGCAAGACATGGCCAAATCGCCAGAATTGAAAGCAGGGAGATTATTTTGTTGGTAAATTATTTTTTTAAATTTAAATCTTTATAAATATATTTTTGTTTATTTTTTAGTTTATAAAATACCTTGTTGTTTCGAGTCTAGGAAATTTTGATTTTGCATGAGCAGGTTTCAAGCTCCCAATCGAGTAGGTTTCGAGCTCCCAATCGAGCTGGATTCGAGCTCTTAATCGAGTTGATTTGAGCTCCTAATCGAGCTAGTTACGAGCGAGCTCTTGAAATTTAATAGTATAAGTGTATTTGAGCTCGAGTCAAACTCGAACATATGAGAAATATTCGAGTCAATTTTTATCATACACATTCAAAACTTGTTTGATCTCGAGTCAAGTTTGAACGAGCTTCAAGCTATTCGAGTCGAATTTGAGCACATGTTGAGCTCGGCTCACTCGCTCGTTTAGCAACCCTAGCTACTCATACAATATGCCTTAAGAAGTTAACCTCTGAAAGTCAAAAGTCACACTTCTCGAATTTTCAGTATAGTCTGTGCTCCCTTAGGGTTTGTAACACAATACGGAGATACTGCTCATGTTCTTCCCTCGATAAGGAACACGCTCATCCATGAAGATTATCGAACACTCTGTTCATTAAGTCCATAAATGCTACTGGGGTATTTTTCAATCCGAAGGGCATGACCAAAAATTCGTAATGTCTGTACTTTGTTCTAAATTCAATCTTCGGAATGTCCTCTGCTCTAATCCTCAATTGGTGAAAGTCGGATCTCAAGTCAATCTTCGAAAGACCGTCGCTGATCAAATAGGACGTCAATGCAAGGAAGAGGGTATCTATTCTTAATAGTTATATGGTTTAGCATCCTATAGTCAATGCACAAACACATACTTCCATCTTTCTTCTTCACAACAACACTGGTGCTCCCCATGGTGACATGCTCAGTCGGATAAAACCTTGATCCATTAGCATCTGCAATTGCTCCTTGAGCTCCCTGAGTTCTAGTGGTGCCATCCTATACGAGGTTCTAGAGATGGGTGTTGTCCCTAGCATCAAATCTATAGCAAAATCAACATCTCTCTTCGATGGCAATCCTGTGATCTCATGTGAAAAGACATTTTCAAACTCTCTGTCAACCAGAATTTGCTCAATACTGGGTTTGTCCCCCGAACCATTCTGCTCACTCAACACCAAAGCGGCCATCAACAACTCGCAACCCCTGTCCAATTGTCTCACAACATTCTGATAGGAGATCCAACCTTTCTCTTTGTTTTTGTCCTCACCCTGGAAAAAGAAAAGGCACCTTCTGCATCAAAAAGTCACTGTCTTCTTTCAGCAATCTATCAGGGCTCCCTGCCTGGACATCCAATCCATCCCGAGGATTACATCGAACTCTATCATCTTGAATAATATTAAGTCGGCAAGTAATTGTTGTTGTTGAATCTCAATAGGAACACTACGTACACACTCGCCAGTAGCTAAAACTCCACCAGAGGGGTTGGACAATAATAATAAATGTCCTAAGCTCTCTATTTGACCTCCAATCATATTTGTGTGTGTGTATGATATAAAAGAGAGTGTGTGGCGTATCAAATAAAACTCGTGCAAGTACTGAGCCAATAGTAATGTACCTGTGATGACCATTGTGTCTGCTAATGCCTCCTCGACTGTGCTGCATACATCCTTACTGGCTGTTGCTGCTATGGCTACTGGTGCTGCTGGTGCTATTGCTGTTGTTGCTACTGGACTGGAGCGACGGGCAATGCTGGTGGTGCCACATGTGTTGGGCCCATCTTTACCTAGTCTATCCTACTCCTACTACCATCATACCTCTCTGACCCTGGCCCCTTTGCTACTGTCTTGGTGGATTGTGATCTCTGTCTCTTTGTCCCTGACCTTGGCCGTGGTGGCCTCTCTGTTGCTACTGCTGTAGGGGAGCTGGGAGAGCTAGTCGTTGTGTTGGTGCTAGAAGTGCTGAGCCATTGGACAAGCCTTAGCGAGGTGTCCTGGCTGGCCACATCTAAAACATGCATCTATGCCACATCTACATACACCTCCATGGTTGCGTCCACAAGTTTGGCATGCTGAGTAACCACGTTCTTGAACCTGTCCATCCATCACTCTCATTGCAACCAGAGCATTTGTTCGGCGCCTATGTTGTGACCCTTGACTAGGTTGGTATAGATGAGCATGTTGTTGTCTTTGATCCTAGCCTTGACAATGTTGACTATCCAAGACTCATTCTGTCTCTCTTGAGGCTCAAACCACATCACCGATGGTATCAAATGTTTTGTCGATTTGTGCTACCCAAATTTCATAATGTAGACCCTCATAAAAATGGTTGATCCTTCATTGCTTAATCGGTGCTAAGTCTGGTGCAAACCTCTCTAGCGCTCTAAATCTGGCCTCATACTGTGATACGGTCATGGGTCCCTGCTTGAGTGTCTGAAACTGGCTCTCTTTTCTTTTTTTGATATTCATGGGAAAATACTTCCTGTTAAACTCATCTTTGAATTTTTCCCATGTAACATCTTAAGGTTGCCTGCCTGCAAAGGTGGAGTCCATGACTGAATCCCACTAGATTCTCACCTTATCTTGGAGTGCTCCTGTGATAATCCTCACACGATGTTCCATCAGGCATGCCATACTCTTAAACACTCTAATCGATGATGAAATCCATAAGAAAGCATCTTCTGCATCTGGCTTTCGAATGAAAGAGCGTCCTCCATTTTTTATAAAACTCTCATACTGCCAAAACCTATCATCTCTTACATTAGCTGATCTGTTAAAACCCTCGCCTACCTCAAACTGTTGTAACGACGGTATTGCCACTGCCGGTATATTATCCCTTGTAGTCTCTCCACTACTAACTCCAATAGGTCCATTGCCATGAATACCTATTCTAGTCTGAAGAGGAGCAATTAGGAGAGATGTAGGAATGGTCCCCTGATGCATTGATGGAGGAGGAGGAGGCGGCAGATGGGCCATGGGCAAAGCGGCCTTGCTTCGTACTTCATCATCCCCTGTTGGCCTTTTCTTAGCTCGGGCTATGAAGAGGGCTATCTGACGGAGCTCTCTCCTGAACTCTTCCTGGCTTTCTTATATCTGCCTCTGTGTTTCTACTAGTTGGGCAATGGTCACATCTCTCTTAGTGTTGCGACTATGAGCACTATAGTGGCTAGTCAAAACATGCACGTTGGGTTCTCCTAATGGTGGTTGGGCTCTCGGCCTACTAGATGTTGTCTCACTAAGCTCACGACTAGGACTAGTACGCTTGGAAGGAGAAGGAGATAGATCCCTGATCAAGACACACACAAGACCTGCAATGGCATCTTCCATCTTAATTGATCAAGAGTTGGCTCTAATACCAATCTTGGAACACCAATCTAGTTCACTCTCAACCCGAATTGGAACCGCTACAATGGATCGAACTAATCGTAAACCGATTAATTTGGTTGACCCAAAACCTAAATGGCTACGATATAACCCTCTCGACGTCTTAAGATGGACTATGCCGCTAATGCACAAACAATGTATGAATGAGATGCAATACCATAGCAGGATGCTACATGGATGTCGTGATGATGGTCACACCAAAAACATAATTAAAATAGCAAACAAAAATTCACACAAAATTCTGGGATAAAATAGACAGAATCTTCCCTAAAAGTGTAATAAGGGGGCGACCTGTTAAAACAAAGCACAATATGTGTATATGTATAAACGATAATTTCACCACAATAAGATTCAAAACAATAACACAAGCCACAATCAAAGTCTTGCCCACCTACAAATCATGCTCATCACATTTGGCTCATTTTCATTTTAGCATAGCAAGTCATTCCTAAATATTTAGAATATTTCCCAAAGCATTTCGAGAACATTTCTAAAACAGGTACAAACATTTTTATCAGGACATACGACCCTCACAAACACATTCACAAACATGTATATCATAAGCATCATTCACACCACATCAATACACAAAAGTCGATGCAGTGCTAGGTATATGTGTGCAATGCAATCGCTATTCCTTCGTCAAGGCCGGCATATTCCATTCATCTTCCTCACCTACATATATATTAAAAACAAGCCATCAATGATTATCACTAGTCCAGAAATAACTAATATCAAACTAAAACATGAAAGCTAACTCTCATGGAAAGTAAACAGTTATATATCTTTCTTAGAACTCTCATAAGGGAAACTACAGAGGAGCCATTAAGTACCTGACTAAACAATGTCCCAATCTAGCTAGTAATGTGCCACTCTCGGCAATACTTTTCTCTTGGGAAACCTTTGTCCTTGAGCAAGTAGGCCGAGTACTCTCAGGCATGCACCTTTAGTACTCTTTAAACCATGAGTCAGGACACACGCTATGCTTAACAATACCCGTAAACCTCCGTGTCCTCTGGGTGTGAGACACTCATACGTGGAGTTATCAGGATCCCTACGGAATGGAACAATCCACTCACTAATCCGGAGCCCTATTTGATTGGCACGGCACTCGCTCGTGGTACGTGTGAGTCAATTCATCTTCTCTTGTCTCACTGAAAACTCGACAGAGATTATTTATAGGGTTGGGATGAGATTCATTATGATAGGCCCAAAGGCAACTTGAGGTAGATTTTATTTTTAAAAACAAACTCGAGGGATCTCATCCTCGAGGGTTATTAATCCCGATAAAAAAATATTCAACTAGATGACCCGTGCTAGGTGGAGCCCGATAAATCATCCCTTTGACACATCCGACAATCTAGAAATCAAATAACCGATAGAATGGAGCGATAAAACCTAAGAAGCGTGTCCTAATGGATATGGTAGAAGCTTCAAGCGTGTGTATGCACCTAGGCAGCAAGCTCCTACTTCGTACTTACATATCAAAACTACATACTAGCGCTCGCTCATGATGTATGCACGTCCTATATCATACCACATCAACTATGCATCAATCAATACACATCAATAATAATCAGTATAAGTTTTCCTACTCTACATTGTATTAGATTACAACAATGACTTAGTCTGCCTAATTAATTCCTTAACATTCATTTTAATATCATACAATCACACATATTCATATTTTATCAACATGAAAATATCTAACACATCAATCATTAAATGCTAGCATCCTAGCATGTTGTTCTAATAATCATTACTTGTAAATAATAAATTTAAAATAAATTATACCTCACGCGAATCGAAGCTCGAATTCAATACCTCGTGGCGTCTGAAGTTCAATAAGGTTTGATTGGAAGGATTCAGCAGAAGATCATGTGATTTCTGATAAATTTCGGTGAATCTAAATTTTCGGTGATTTTTAGCAGTTTTTCGGCAGTTTCCTACGATTTTCTGATGACTGTTCCGGTGGGGTAATAGGAAGTAGGGGTTAGCACCGTCTTGGTGAGCTCGACCCAATGGTGGTGACGACAAGGGTGGCTGCGATGGCGATGACCGCCGACAGCGGTGTTGAGTTCGGCCGGGGCGGTCGGTCACTCCAATCAGACCCACGGCCGGCCTCGGCGGTGATGCTAGGTAGGGGGGAAATGTCGGGAAGGTTGAGAGGAGGGAAGTCGTCGTCACGGCAGCGGCAAAGCAGCGCAGATAGTGGTGGAATAGTGTAAAAGTTGCGACAAAATCGCCAGCAATTCTGGCATCACGGTAGCTGGAAGGTGGTGGGGTGGTTGGAATGACAGAGCGATGACACTGCAGGGTTGGGCAGTGTTGATTGGCGGTGACGAACATAGGGCAGGGCAGCAGCTAGGGTTTGGGGTGAAGAAAAAAAATGTCAGGGGGGGGGGGGGATTGGGGGCGGTGGTTTGGGGAAGAAAATGATGTCGCGGTGATTGGTGGCAAGCTCGTAAATAAACTTGACTCGAGTTTGGCTTAAGTCAAGAATAATAACTAATTCATAATAAATCTAAAAAAATCCAAAAAAATTATAAAAAATCTTATCAAATAAAATAAATACCACACCCTTCAAATGACATTCTCTATAACTAACAACCTACCCACATACAATCTAACGCGTCCTAATGCATTATTCGGCATAAACAAATTCTACAGTCACAAAATGAAAAAAAAAAACCATTAAGTGTATACTCTCATATCTATTGATAACTTCAACATATATACTCAAAATTGACTTGAACATTTTTTAAAGTGTTCGAGTTCGACTCGAGCTCATATATAGCTCGTTCGTAAGCTTGCGGATTGAACCCCCAACTTCTAAGTCTTTAATGTGAAGACCTTTCATCTAAGCTATCTCATTACTTTATTATCATATTGTACATAATTAAATATAGCTAATTATAATTAAATTTATTAGTGTGTGTGTGAATATTATATATATATATATATAAAGACTACCTTAGCGGGGATAAATAATATTTTTGTCGCAAACTTAATAAAGATGACTTAAATTTAATAAAAATAAAATAAAAAAAAATAAAATACACCCAATGTTACCATAATTTAGTAATTAGTTAATAATAATATAAATTTATGATTTAAATATATTTTAAATAAATAAATTATATAATATATATTATTATATTATTTTATCAAATTTTTATATTGAGCTCGAGTCAATTTTAGTTCTAGTAATAATCGAGCATAGCCGAATCGCATTTAGAATGCATAATGCTCGCGAGCTCTCTGAATTGATCAGCCGTGGTCGCATTGGTCAATCGGAGCTCACCGGCGGCGACCCGATGCAGGCCGCCGGAGAAGAAGTCGGCGAGGTCACCGTCGATGGAGGAGGTCGGCGTTGAGAGGAGTTGGAAGAGGTCTCCGTCTCTACGCCGCCGCACATCGGCGATGAAGACCCGGCAGCCGCGCAAGGCACCCTTCGCCGCCGCCCTCCTCCTCCTCCTCCCCGTCTTTCTCCCAAGCCTCTTCTCTCCTCTCGGCTCAGCCTGGCCTTCCTTGTTCTCGGTAAGGTTAGAATCAACGGTGTAAAATTGGGGTCTTGATGGTTGAATTGATGATTTTTTTTTTATTGAATTAATAGTGGTAAGTTATGGTCTTGATGGTTGAAATGCTGCTGTTGTTAGTTGTGTGATAATTTTTTGTGGTGATTTCTTTTGTAGACTTTATCAGAAAGTTGGTGTGTTGATGGTATGAGAGACTGGATTTCTTTTCCTGGTTTTTATTTTGTAATTTGTGGGCTTGAAAATGCTGTTATATGTGCTGGAATTGATGCATGATATATATGTATTTTTTATTGAATTAATGGCGGAGAAGTTGATGTCTTGATGGTTGAAATGTTGTTCTTAATTGTGTGGGAACTTTTTGTTGTGATTTTTTGTAGATTTATCAGGAAGTTGGTATCTTGTTGGTATGAAAGCTATGAAAGGCTTTTTTTCTTGGTTTTCATTTTGTAATTTGTGGGTTTACAATGCTGTTGTTGGATGGGTGGGAGTCGTTTTGAATACTTTGTTGTAGTTTCTATTAGATTAATCATTAAAATTCCAAGCCTTTTTCTAGGTGCTGGCTCCACCATATTTTTGTTAGTAATTTATCAATTGATATTATAATTTCGATTAGTATGGTAGAGCCAACAAAACATTAAGTTTCACTTTTTGTGGTTAAGGTATTTGCTTTTGAGGAGTTGTTAAATATGCTGGATTGGTTTGGTGATGACTGCAATATTCGCTCTTCTGTGAGTAGTGGTAGTATATTTGATTTTAATTGTATAAAACCTCAATGATTAATGCTTGAGAAGTGGATGTGGTTGAGTTGATTCTGTAAATGCTTTGTTTGGACAGTTTATTAGTAAAATTCGTGGTGAGAAGCATGCTTTTGGTTAATGATGAATTTACTTGTGTTGGACCTAGGTCCTGCCCCTTGCATTTGTGTTTATCTTATTTCATTTGTGATAGTAGAAATGTATTCTTCCAGGAATGGAATGCTCCAAAACCTGCGTATTTGCAGCTGCTGGAGGAAGCTTTAGTACGAGACACTGTTAGTATTCTTTAGCCATTGTAATCTCCCTGTGAACTATGTAATCTCCCTCTGAACTGCCACTTTCAATTCTGATTCCACCTATTCTTATTCTGTGCTTTAAATTAGTTGGATGAGCAGCAGTCTGATCTTTGGTCTCCACTACCCAATCAAGGATGGGAACATTGTGATCACTCTTCTGGTGTGACAGGTCATTGCAATTTGTCAATTATCAGTTTCTCTCTTTTTTATTGATATTATTATTTTTTTAATGTAGAATTGCTCAGCAGCTCACAGGGCTATATTCAGGTATTTTTAGACGGAGGACTAAATCAACAGAGGATGGGGGTGAGTGATTGGTATATTCAGATATGTAGATTGTCATATTTAGGAAGGCAATTGAAAATTTGTGAGCATTGACCTTGTTTAAATTCAATATACTTACTTCCTATAACATCCAATAGGAATAACTCGTTTTCTCTGAAGATTTGTGATGCAGTTGCTGTTGCAAAAATCCTGAATGCAACACTTGTAGTGCCTCATTTTGAAGTAAACCTTGTCTGGCAAGATTCAAGGTATGTGGTAATTGTTCTTGAGATTCTCTCTTGTTTTATTGTCGCATGGTTGTGAAAAACATGCTATTGAAGTGCTCAGCCTTTTGCAGTTCATTTGAAGAAATATTTGATGTGGACCATTTTATCAATATCTTAAAGAATGATGTTTCCATAGTGAAAGGCCTCCCAAAAGAATATGCATGGAGCACGAGGGATTATTATGCAACTGGAATACGTGTCACTAGAGTAAAAACTGCACCCCTTCATGCTTCTGCAAGCTGGTACTTGGAAAATGTTTTGCCCATAATGCAGAGGTGAGCAAAATCACTAGTCTCTTCTTCCCACCCTATAGTTTCAACTTTCATGTCTAAGAGACTATTCTTAATATATGAAGTGACATCCCTTATTTTTTGATTGACAAAGATACGGTGTTGCTGCTGTTTCTCCATTTTCGCATCGATTGGCCTTTGAAGGCTTGTCTCCAGAAATTCAACGCCTAAGATGTAAAGTGAATTTTCAAGCATTGGCTTTTGTTCCTCACATTAATGCGTTGGGAGAATCTCTGGTAAGACGGTTGAGAAGTCCACTTATTGGAGCTCAAGGTTTCAATGCGGCTCATTTAAGTAAAGACATAAGTAGTAGGAAATATGTCGTCTTGCACCTTCGTTTTGACAAGGTAAATGACACATTAAAACATGGATGTTGCTATGATCGAATAACCGTGTAATTTTCCATCCTAGTAAATTTGCAGTTTGTCCTTTATCAGACCACAGTGCATGACAAAATGAGAAATTGATTACTTTTTGCATAGGATATGGCTGCCCATTCTGGTTGCGATTTTGGTGGAGGAAGAGCTGAAAAATTAGCACTTGCAAAATATCGTCAAGTGATTTGGCAAGGGAGGGTATTGAACTCTCAATTCACTGACACAGAGTTGAGGAGCCAAGGACGATGCCCATTAACCCCCGAGGAGATAGGATTACTTCTTGCAGCACTAGGTTTTGACAACACAACTCGTCTATATCTTGCTTCGCACAAGGTTTAGTGACCAATGTACTGCTTCTTGATTGAGGCGAGTGCTGGAACTAATTATACTCCTAAACTCAATACTTCAAATTTTTGTCATTGCAGGTGTATGGTGGAGAAGCTAGACTTTCAACTTTACGCAAGCTTTTCCCTCTTATGGATGACAAAAAGAGTCTCTCTTCTGAAGAGGAACGGGTGAAAATTGAAGGAAAAGCTTCTCTTCTAGCTGCAATAGATTATTTTGTTAGCATGCACAGTGATGTTTTTATATCAGCATCTCCAGGAAATATGCACAATGCATTAGTAATCTTCTTCCTGCCCGACCCTGATGTCAAGTAAATTTTTTTTTAGCATATTATATGTTAAGTAACATTGGATAGTATGAAATTGCAGATAGGACACCGTACATATGAGAACTTGAAGGCCATTCGTCCCAACATGGTATTGCTGGGCAAGCTCTTCCTAAACAAAACACTAGCATGGCCAGACTTTGAGCATGCTGTTTGTGAAGGTCATCGAAATCGTCAAGGACAAGTTCGGGTAAGGAAGCCGAAACAGTCCATTTACACATACCCTGCTCCAGATTGTATGTGTCGGGTGTCAAATGCGCAATGAGCTTCTTCTCTGCAAAGGCAAGTCTTCCTTTTATTTAACCATTATCATCACCATTGCCGTCATCTATACCTCCAGCTATTCTAACTAGACTAAGGTGTTGCGGCGGGATGAATTATATGCATCGGTGCATTTTTTTTGGATTAAAGTGATGATATACGTATGGAGTTTTTATACAAGATGCCTTTCCGAGTGACAGTTGTCAACAAATGTCTCACTGCATTATCTTTCACTCATTTTAAATTATTGAAAATCATGAAGTGTAGTTGGTGAGAAATGGAATGCAATCATCTTTGTTTTGTCTTGTACCAAAAAATTATTAACCTTAAATATGGATATTTTTCTATGGCAACTGCGTTGTAATCACGTTTCCATTTTTTTATCAGATTTTAACGGAAAAACATGCCTGAAAAAGCACAGGTGATTGAATATGGCTCAGAATATGTACAAAGTGGTGAGACATCCCTCCAAGACTCTTAACTGCAATTTTGAACCAAATGAAAAACTACTGTTTCAGGTGAGACTATTGCCTGTTGCTTTTTCTAATCCATTCATTCTATGTTAGTCTAAATTGTGTTGTACTTAACAGCCATTGGAAGTAAAATTACATTTAAAAGAATCTCGATAGAACAAGTAATAAGAACTAGATTCAATTCATAAGAGCGTTGGGTTGATATAATTCTCAGTGTTGTTTAGACGGGGTTTAAAAAGGATATTTGTTATTACGTTTTAAAAAATATGCATAGGATATTATCCCAAAGAAGTATTTAAATCAATCAAACATTAAATAATTCTTGTGATTTAATGATGTGAATATGATGAGCGTTCTGGGGTACCTTGGTGGCAGTACTCTGATAAAATTGGAAGGTCAATGTTTTTTTTTTTTGATTGATGGACAAAATTACTGTCTCCAGGAAATTGTAATGTTTCACTTTATTTAGAAAAATTTTCAGCAGTAGAATAGGTTGCATTGGCAGCTAGAGCAACCAAATTTTGTTTACAGGGCTACTAATTTTTTGTTAATGGAATATTTGTCTAATTTTATCACAACATTATTTTTATTAAGATCACAAATTAGCGTTTGGGAAGAAAAAAATTTATTTTTGTGTTGGTCAAATATGAAGCCTCCCTCCCCAAAATAAAATATTTTTAGAGATTCTTCCATTCCCTTTGTTAAAGGCTGAGAAATTTAAAAAAAAAACAAAAAGAAAGAAAAAAAAAAGCCATTCACGAACACCCTCCCCCATCTTATCACAACAACACTCTTCCTCTAGTTAGCTCCCACACCTCCACCGGCGAGTCACATAGGCCATCCTCTCGTTGGCTTTAGAGGTAGGACAGGTAAATATCGCCATCTCTGTGACGTATCTGTGGATGAAAAAGGAAGAAGGGGTTGAGCTCATATGGTTCTCTGGTTTTACGGCTTTCCCATGCCAATTGCAAAATTAGCGCTATCAACAGTTGCAGTGAATTGGACATGCAATATTCCAGCGACTACGGTATGATATTCCAAAAATCAATTCTTCGTAGCACATGGTTTGTAGATCTAATATATAATTAGGGGTGTAAACGAGTTAAGCCTATTTACGAGTTTTTTAAATTTAGCTCGGCTTGATTTGGCTCACACTCGTTAATTTTGTCTCAACAAAATATTCGACTTGAATAAAAGAGTGTACGGCTCGACTCGAAATTCGAACTTGATTTGTTCAAACTCAAAAAAATATTTGGCTTAGCTTAATTCAGCTCGTAAATACTATTAAAGTTACATTGAACTTATATAATATTCAAAAAAATTTAATCTTATATAAGTTAAATACATAAACATTTATTAGGCCGAGTTCGAGTCGAGTTCGGCTCGAACAAATTTAAATACTATAAATTTTAGATAAATTTGACTCGATTTGTTTGCATTAATATTCGGCTCATTTATATTAAAACTTAATTTATTTGCATTAATGTTCGACTTGTTTATATTAAAATTCGGCTTAACTTATTATATATCAAGTCAAATTCAAATATAGGATCATTTATACCCTACATATAATAGGAATAAAATAAGAGAGCAACCACACCCGCGTGCAGTAAAATTCTTGTCCTCTCTTAGTCGTTGATAACGACTTCCATTTCTCCCACACAGTTTACAAAAGTAAACACTTGCTAGTATTTACAAAGCTTTGCTTCCAGTCTTTCAAACCCGACAACTACTAACATGCGAACAGAACTAGCACGCTTTCTTCAATTCCTTAAGCACTTGCAACGCCACGGCCCGCGCATTGGTTGCAGTTGCAGCCAGGGCCGCACCGGCAGACCTTGTGCCCGGCCATCTCTGCCTTCTCGCAATCGCACGGGTTGCACCCGCAGTGGTTCCCGCACGAGCACCGCGAGTGCTCCGTTTCACCACCACCCCTCGTCGCCAATGCACACCTGCATGCACCGTCTCCATCAAATATTGTTAGCGCCACAAGCATTGGAATCTGGCTATAGCATTTGTAACCATGAACAACAATGATATATCTAACTACCTAAGCTTATGCTTGGAACTATTATTAAGAGTACTCTATATATGCGTACATTTAATACATAGATATACCTGCAGGAGACACCACCAGGGCAAGGAACAGAGCAGCCACAAGTAGAGTTGCACTTATTTCTATCTCCCATCTCTTCTGATCTTCTCCCCACAAAATTTATCCGTGCTCTTCTTTGTAGGTGGTGACCCTTTTTATGGGTTCGCTTGAGGTAACAAATGTGGGTATGCAGCCAGAGAAAACTGCGATTATAACACGTGTAGCTAACGTGTAAATTTGTGGACACCGTGCCACCCATGCAGTGCTACATATTACACTAACTTTATGAATGGTAGGCCAACATACGTTTATATTACTAAAAAAAGAAACATTTGCATACACTAATCTCTTGAGAAGAAAAAAGAAATTATTACAGTATATTTTATGTATTCTAGTCAAAGACCGGCTTGCAAAGTTCGGAGTATATTTGAAATTTATTAACGTGAAAGTATATTTGAAGTTTGTTAATAGTATATATTAATAATACGTAAAATTAATTTCAAATTTATTTTAATAAAAATACAATTTTATAAAAAAGAAATTTAATTTTAATAAAAATTTTAATAAATAAATATTTTTTAAAAATTTTTAATTTTAATAGTATTATAATTTAAGATTTTTTAATAATAAATAATAATGCGTGAATAAATAAATATATAAATTATGTGAAAATCTAAATGAAGGATATATATATATATATATAATTAATTATCAAATTTTAGTTTGATAGTTTATAGTACAATTATAAATATATTAAAATTTGTTAATATTTAAAATTTCCAATTTAAGTAAAATTATATTCTACCGCTTCACTAATTATAAATATTATTGATAATAATTCTAAATTATGCAAGGTATTAAGGGTCCATAAAATCATCGTGGGATGAGAATAAACTACAACGCAAAAAAGTTTGAAACATGATAAAAACGTAAAAAATTCCGGTGCTTTGATGTAATGGGTAAATACATCACATACACTACATATATAGTAAGATGACATAATAATTAGTATATATATATATATATATATATATTCATATATCACAATTATGTATATCATTATTTTTTAAATTAAGAGAAAATAAGTTTGGATGAAAAATAACAGATAAAGTGAGTTTTTTCTAAAGTAGTAAACTATTGTTGCATAAAAAAATGAGTAAAATCTTTTTTTTTAAATATCGCTAGTATCTTCAGTCGCCCCACTAAACTTTTCTTTTGGCCTTATTCACTGCCAGTCATATATTTTCTCATGTTAATTTCGTTCCAGTAACATTTCATTCCCTCCTTTAATTTATTTTAGGTGCCTATCCTCGTCTTTATGTGTAATATTTTTAACCTTTTCTACACTCTCTCCTTTATAATTATTAAAGATATACATTAGTCAAATTTAATTAAACTCAAATTATAATTATGTGTTTCAATTTGAGCCAAATTTATTAGTGGCCAAGCTGTTTTGAGTTCTTACCAAACTCGAGTTTGTTATGTATGTTAAAATTTTTTTGCATTTTTAGTTGAATTAAGTCAAATAAATACAAATCTAAGTTCACTTTATTTGACTTTGATACATACTATGAGTTGAGTTTTTAATGAGTTAAATATTAAGACAAATCAAGCTTCATGATGCTTTGAATAGCTCTCATAATTGTCATTTGGGTGTGAAGCTGTAATTCAAGGATAAAGTTATTGGAAAATAAACACTATAGAGGTTAGAATTTGCAAACTTAATTAAAAAAATGATCCCAAAAATAATCTGCACATGCAGCTTGCTAGTTTTGAAGCCAAGGCATGCCAAAGCGTTTTCTTCGATACAAAATTAATTACGGCCCTCTACACTTATATATTTTATGGTAATTTATATCAAAGATATAATAGATTCTTCTCTTTGAGAGTGCGGAAATAAAGAGAGTTCAATCCTTGTCACATCACAGATTAGACTCAATCTTAGTTTAAAAGTCAATTTTTTCTTCTAAAAACTCAATAAAAAACCACCGGATATAAGGCGGGGAAGAAGGAGATGTAAAAAATACGTCAAAATTTCCTTTACTCTTTAGAAAGGAGGGTTTATAAAGAAAAAACAACGAAAAGAAGCGACCAGGTGAGAATGAGTGTGACCCAACACATGTCAGTGTCAGGGCGCTAGCTCTGAAAAACCAGATGCTTGTAGTGCCTGACTGCTGGCTAGGGCACTAGGTAAAAAACTTAGTGCCTTGGCGCTCAAAGCAGCACCACAAAGATGGTTTTAAAAATACCAAATCTAACAATCCTCACCTATTTTTAAAAATGAAAAACCAACAATTTAAGAAAAGAATGATCATGAATAATTTTATTTTAGAACAAGTATTTTTCGATTTGAACATGCTCATAGTTTGACATACACCATATCAACAAGTTGAACTAGACTAAATCTTCGAACTTCATACCTTAAAGTTACAGATTTTGATATATTTAACAAAAAATCACAAATATGATAGAAATAGATGGATTAGGACAATGTTATTCCGTCTAAGCACTAAGTATCTTGTTTTTATAAATGCTTTTTATATAGGAGATTAACCATAACTCTATCAATAACTGGTCTCGTTATTATATTTATATAGGTAAAATCTCTAAGTATGTTCTGCAAGTCAATTTGCAGTCTAACTAGACCTTAACTCTTTTTAAGGAAATTAAGTCAACATATTTGTATTTTTGAGCATTTTTATCATAAGAATGACTTCTATAAAATAGTTTTATAGTGCTCCTCCCATCACCCATTAGCTTATTTGTATCCATTGAATCTGCTAATGATATTTCCATTTATTAGATTGGGTTGCTACTAACAATAATTACATATTAACTTTAAGCTTATTCTCCTTGATTACTTGTGATTTTTTGCAATAATCCTTAATAAAAATATTGATCGGTTATAAATTTCACGCAGTTTGAAATGGGCTAATGATGTTTCTTATAGAAGATATTGATATTCCTAGTGATTTGAGTAAATTATTTCCACAACATACAATGGAAGACTAACTCTAACTTCCTATAATTGCCATCAAATTACTAGGATTATCATTTTAAGATCTAGAAAATATCATTATCTTCTAAAATTATACTAGTTAGATTTAATTATTTTTCTTAAAAAGTTTTGCTAAAACTCATTTAAATACATCTATTATACAATCATGCCTTCACATTAAACACATTCATCAAAATTTAACAAATTTATATACTACTCTCCCCACCACACAAAGTACTTAAAAACTAATTTGTATTTTATCTTATCAATATATGAAATTTATTAGAATCATCATACTCCTCAAGCATTTATATTGTGTTTCTAATAATGAAATAAATATTTCAACAATCATTTAGATGTTACAAAATTTTTATTAGTAAAAAACTAAGATTCAATGAGACATTCTATTGCTTTTAAACTTGAGTACAAACTAGCTATAGTCCGTAATAAGGCAAATTAAAATACAATCTTGTAAAATGTAATAGCTATTTTCAATCTAATTAACATATTTAAGATTAACATCAAATCTTATCTCATTGAGTATTCTTAAAGACTTTCTTATCTTACAAATAAATTGAATCTTACAACTAAATATGTATATATTATTTGTAAAACCTACGCCCGGGTCAGGGTTTTATATTCAGAACGGGTCGGTTTGATCGTATTTTCAGTCGAGTCAATTTCAGAACATGTGTAATAAGTTGAGGCTGATCATGTGTTATGAACCATGAGTGTAAAACCCGTGATTTGAGTCACGGTTTTATAGTCGTTATCCGATCGGTTCAGCCATTGGACCAAGTTGAGTATGTTTCAGAACACGTGTACCGAGTCGATGCCGGTCACGTGTATGAGCTGTGAGGGTCACGTGTACCCGAGTATATGATGATAACATCATGAATGAGCAGAACATGAGTTATCAGAATATATGAGAGTATACAGTTCATGATTTTAGATTTCTTCATTTTGTGACCGTAGAAATAATTTTAGACCGTTTACCGTATTAGGACGGGTCACGGGCAGTTTGGGTGGGTTGATAGTTATAGAGCATGTCATTTTGATGTTGTATGTTTGTTTGATTTTATGAGATTTTTCCCAATTTTTTTGGATTTTTGTAAAGACGTATTTATTATTTTTAACTCGAGCAGGATTCGAGTCAAGTAATATTTACGAGTGTGCCATTAAGCTTTTCTATTTCCTCCCGACATCTTCCTCCACCCAAACCCTAGCCGCCCTCCCTATGCGTCGCCA
>JAVDBV010050206.1:0-15675 GCA_032619315.1 Piper longum
AAATATTTTATATATATATATATATATATATATAAATAAGATTTCATCACTATATTTTATTTATTTATTTATTTTATAAACAAGTTTTTAATAGATATTAATACACTTAATTTAAACCATTGACGTGAGAAAAAAAGCGGAATTTCGAATGTTGGTATATAAATAAAGAAATTGAGTGTATTTAATATTCTCAAAAGTCTTGACGGAAGAGTGAAAAGCACGCATGACATTGCTAGTTTAACGTCACAAGTTATATTTGTCTGTTGTTTTTTTTTAATATGATTTAATAACGCTACAAATATATAATTTTAATGATAAAAAAATTCATTTATATGAGTAAGTGTTTTTCATAAATATAAAATTATTTTATTTGGCTTAATTTGTTCGTCTCGGAGTATAAGCTTTGCCAAATAAATATGCACCGATATATAATTATTTTTAAAAAGGAAAATTTGATATGATCTCCACGTCATATAATTTATATAAATTATATATTTAATTTGAACATTTCTTGAGTTAATAGATCTTTTAAATTAGTCATGCTATTACACAAATAATTTAAAAATAATTCATTAATTAATTGACAGTAATACTTAATATACAACATGTAAATCATAATTTTTATTCCAATACAAATTAACACACATATTAACTAAATACCGTGATTAATTAACTAAACCCATGCAGCACATTAAGGACATCATCTTATTACTTGTTACCAATTATAAATGTGAATAGATTAAACTATAATCCTTAATTACTTAGCCACCATCATTAACATAAAAAAATTTAAATTAGTTATTAACAATAGTTAATCTTAATGCCTTTAAACGTTAGCAACAGAAATTAATTAAGTCAGAACAACAAAAATATAAAAGAAAACACCCATGCAGCGCCGCCCTTGACCAAAAACAGGAAGCAAAGTGATCAAAGTCAAGAAAAACAAACCGAGCTGGTGCACGAAGGCACTTGCAGCAAGAGGAAGGTGGCAGACTGTAACTCTCCCCCAAGGACACAGCACACAAGTGAGAAGAAGAACAGGACATGGATAACTCCATCCTGCCAATTACGAGAAGATTCATCAAAACCCATATACCAAAGAATGCAGCAGGACCCAACCAAGCATCGCTAAAAAAGAAAAAGAACAAGGTGATGCTGCATGCATGATGACGTCTAAGGAGAAAGGAAACAACGAGAAGGAAGCGAGAGTATATCAAGCAATATCGAAGGTGGGGAGGAAAAGATGAAGTTGATGCCAGCAGTAACGAAGACGAGAAGAAGAAGTGACTACCATGAAAAATATAAGATTTACTTAAAAGAATTTTAACGTGACTAATACTCAAGTCTTTTAAAATATCTCATGTATCGTCTAATGCCTATAAGGCCTAGTCTACTTAATTTTCACAAAAAAAAACTCCATAGGCAATCAAATCCTAATAGCACCAACTTGATCAATCCAAAAAAAATTAATTTTATTTTATTTTTTAAAATAAATAAATCAATAAAGATTCCTAAAAAATCAATAAATTTTAAAAATTTTATAGAACCCGACTATTTAAAATTAGATTAATTTATAAAAAATTAAATTAAATAACATTATAAAAAGTTAAATTGGGAATAATTATCTAACAAATTAAGAAGGTTGAATGGGCTAATAAAAAGAAATTGAGAACATATTAATTTTCCATATAATCATGTATATCTTTATAATAAAGTTTAAATTATATAAAATAAAAATTTTATAAAAAAATTATATTATTAAAATTGGGTATCAAATTAAAATCGACTATTATAATTTGATATTCTCAAATAAAATTTAATTATGTGGATATTAAACCTAATTTATATTTTAATTAAGTCGAGTTTCACGAGTACCTACTTGAGAGACACCTTTGAGATGGCCAGATTTTGCGGCCCCCATACGGCCACAGGCCGGATTATATTTTTTATAAAAATAATTTTTTTTTTAAAATTGAAGGTAATTTTATCGTTATAATAATATTTTTATTTTTAAGTAATTATACTTAAACACATAATAAGAGAAATAAATTTTCTCCCCTCTAATGAAAAGATTTTATAATATGCGTTAATTCGACGTTTACGTAGACGCGCAATGACAGCGCACGAGATGCGTGGACCCCAAAAACTCGCACATTTCCCGCCACTAAAAACAATACGCAAAACAAAAAATAGGAACCGATAAGGGCATATTCGGGAATATCTGATGGATGACGTCACACGTTCCCAAAATATCCCCATATTTCCCTAAAATGCCCCCGCCTCTCCCCCCTTCCTCTCTTCTTCACCACCCTCCCCCCTCCCTCCCCCAGTTTCCTCCTCGCCGGCGACGACTCGGAGTTGTTGTTGTTCGTGTCGCCGGCGACCTCCTCTCTCCCTCTCTCTCTGTCTCTCTCTGTCTCTCTCTGTCTTTCTCCTTATCCTCTTCCCCCTTCTCCGGGTTTCATCCATTCAAGTCTGTGTTCAGTTTCGTTTTGGGTTTTTTTTCAACGTCTCGATTGGTCTAATCGAGGGATGAAGGTTTTTTAGCTAGAAAAGTGGTGTTCTTTATCCTCAGTTCGATGTTTTCGTCGTCGGGTTGGGCAAATGCTTTGCTTTCGGGGAGACCCGTTTCTCTAATCTTGTGCAGAAGACGAAGCGGTTGCCAATTCAAACCGCTTCGTATTGACTTCAAGGCATCTGCGTCTTTCCTTGTTGAAAGTCTTGTCTTTTTCGGAAATTGCGTGCTTTTTGTGTTTACTGTGCAAAGCACGCATCTAATTCTAGATGGCTTAGTTCGAGGTTTGGAAATTAAAAAAAAAATGGTTGTTTTTTTTTTAACTAAAAAATGGTTGATTTGAGGAACTTGGTTGATATTGAGGGCTGTTTTGGTCTTGTTTGGATGTGCCGAGGTCGCAGTCTTTGCCTGTTTATCCCTGCCAACTGGTTGCTGAATTGGCAGAATCAGCATCTATAGTCGTTTTCACCAACTTGTTGACTCGTTTAAAGGTTTCCCTCTTGCTTATCATGCCTTTCCACCTTTTTTTCTAGAAATGTTCTTTCTCCATGTGATATAGGTTCGAATCACCTGACTTGTCATTGCAAATTTCCAGTTTATAACTTTGTTTCATGCTTGGGCAGAATCAGTTGTGTGAAATTTTTGAATAAGGTCTGCTGCAGAGATTTAGGATAGCTTTTGTTGTTGGATTTGGGGAGCATTAGCTCTAATGGTTGCTAAGGGAGGTTATTTTGTTAGACCCCTGACTGCGGCTGCAGCAGTTGGTGTGGCAGCTTCATCCTTCTCTTGGCCTCAACCTTCGGAGCCATCTGTTTGCTCTAAAGCTGTGGATGTATCTGGTAGTGATTGTGTTGAGCAGTTGAAATCTTGGGTACCGAGAATTTCCCTGCCAAATGACTCCGGTCTCTCTTTTAGCTCGAGACTGGGACTGTATTTGAGTAAAATTAAGTATCCTTCTGATATGAGGTTTTTGGCGTCCCCAATTTGTTTGGCGAATTCGTCTTTCTTGAGTGTTGCGTCTCCGCCTGTTCTTCTCGATGTCTACCGATCGGTGCATTTCGTTCAATCTCCACCTCTGATAGAATCAGGGCCTGTTCCTGATGCCGCTTCATCTACGGAGGCTCTGTATAGGTGGCATCTGCCACAGTTGAGAGCTGATGAGGTGCTGGGGAATTCTGAATGCTCGTCTGCCAAGTCCAAGACTGTGGTTGTGCTACTTGGGTGGTTGGGGGCAGAGCAGAAACATTTGAAAAAATATGCAGATTGGTATACATCAATGGGTTTTCATGTGGTCACGTTTACCTTCCCCATGTCTGAAATTCTTAGTTACAAAGTTGGTGGTAGAGCTGAGGAGAATGTTGACCTTTTGGCTGATCATCTTGCCAGTTGGGTGGGAGAAGAGCATGGAAAGCAGCTCGTATTTCATACTTTCAGCAATACCGGTTGGTTGACGTGAGTGTTCTTGACTTTTTTTGTTTTTGATGGTTTTTTTTGCTATTCCGGCTTTGTGTATTTCAATGCTTGTATATCGCCTTAAGCCTTGTATTGTTTTGTATTGATTTTAGATATGGAGTTATTTTGGAGAAATTCCGGAAACAAGATCCGGCACTAATGGAAAAAATTAAGGGTTGTGTTGTGGATTCAGCTCCTGCTGCTTGCCCTGATCCCCAGGTTTGACTCGAAATAATCTTTTTGTGTAAAATGATGATATGAACCATTTGCTTTGGACTAATATTAAAGTATATCGACGTTATGTCTTTTCAGGATGATCAGTCACGTATATTTATTTAATTCTTTGATAAAATTATGTCATCTGAAGCCTCATGGGCTTATATTCTGGGGTTATGTGTTGTAGTACTCTTTGCAGACATATTGGTAAATCCGAAAAACCATTTTAACTCATTCTGTCATTTCAGGCATAGGGTATTTTCTTTTTATGCCGTATGATCTTAGTTGGTTGGTCTTACAGCCATGTCTTACTTCTTACCATTGTTGTTTGTCTCTTGTAGGTGTGGGCTTCTGGTTTCTCTGCTGCGCTTTTGAAAAAGCAGAGTATTGCCACTAAAGGATCATCTAATGCCTTCCATAGGCCACTTCAAGGAGTGTCTGAAGAATATACTGCGAATGATAATATCAAGCCTGATGTTGCAGAAGCGGCATTGTTAGTATTGTTGGAGAAATTTTTTGAGTTGGTTTTGAATCTTCCATCTGTGAGCAGGTAATCACACTCTGTCCAACCCATGTAAAATCAAAACCATGACAAGTCTTTTTTCTCTACTTTTCACTATACGATATGCACGATAGTATCCGTTCGATGAAGCTTTGATTACAGCTATTAGGCATTTGGGATTATGGACGATTTCAATTGTGCTTGAGATTTTGTGTCAATTGGAGTTGCATAATTGTTTTGTTGCTGTACTTTGTTTATCACTGTACAGCCTAATATATAGGCCTATGTTTGGAATTCTCAGGAGGCTCTCAGACGTGTTGGATCTGCTGTCTTCTCAGCAGCCAATGTGCCCTCAGTTGTACATCTATAGCTCGGCAGACCGAGTGATACCTGTGAAGTCCGTTGAATCATTTATAGAAGAGCAAAGAAGAGCTGGGCACCAAGTCCGGGCTTGCAATTTCATATCCTCGCCTCATGTTGACCACTTCCGAAATGCCCCTGAACTCTACACTTCCCAACTCACCACATTTTTGGAGGATTATGTTCTTCCTCGCTGCAAGGGCTGCTCCTAGTAATTCAACAATATCTTCACCGAATGATTATTTCATTCTTTTTGATATCCTTTTGAAATTAATACACAGTCAAAACTGTACATCCATATGCAAAAATGATACTGGGTTTTTGTTTTATCTGTCAGCCTATAATTATTGGTGGCTGCATCATATCCAAGATACAGAAAATGGAATTAGGCCTTATGTTGAATGTTGACATACATTGGTGACTGTATTGTGTCAATTTGTGATTGACAACAGTTCAATTGATTATTGAAAATTTGGGTGATTGTTTTCACCAAAGAATGCAAAGCAGGTAAAGTTCTTGTTGTAGAAAGAAATCTGAAGTTGCTCTAAAAGCATCAAAGTTCTATCAACGATAACTATCAAATTAAGTTTCTAAAATGTGATTGTACAAACTTTTATAGGTAAAATGTTAGTGATTAACATAAAAATAAGAAAAGATAAGGGAGGATTGCTCATGAATTAAACTTGATTAACTCCCACTAATCACCAAACTCTTTTATCTTTTTATAATCAGCCCTCTCCCTCTCTCCCCCGTCTTCCTTTCCTTCCATTTCCACCACCGGCGACTCGCCCTGAAAGCTTACGTTCCCAGCTCAATATGTCGGCGTTGCCATCTCCGGCCGCCGGAGGCGACTCGACGGCGGTGGCGGTCTGCATCAACGAGTTCCTGGAGGACGACATGCTGGGCGCCGTCCTGGCCAGGCTGCCGTCAGAGGACAAGGACGCCTTCGGGCTCGTTTGCAAGCGGTGGCTCCTCGTCCAGAACTCCGATCGCCGCCGCCTCTGCGCCCGCGCCGGCCCCCTTATGCTCCGCAGGCTCGCCGCCCGCTTCACCCGCCTCCTTGAGCTCGACCTCTCCCAGTCCGTCTCCCGCTCCTTCTACCCCGGCGTCACCGACGACGATCTCGCCGTCGTCGCCTCCGGATTCGTCTTCCTCCAGGTCCTCCGACTCCAGAACTGCAAAGGTGCTCGCTTTTATCTGCTTTTTTCGTGCTCTGATTTCTGCTTCTTTGCTGCCATTTTTTGGGCTAGACATCGCGTATTTGAGTTCAATTTCACGATCTTATGTTCGGTTGCATTTGTTGCATGTTACTTGTTGGAAGAGGTTTCATGTGCAGTAGGTTGCCCTCGTAAGTAGTATGGAAGAATTTTGGCAAAAGGGAGATTTTCCTTGTTCAAACGATCAAATCTTCCATTGAACTGTGATTGTACACTTATGCAATTATGATATGAGGATAATAGTCATGTTTGGATCTTGTTCCTGCTGTAGATAATATGAAGAGTAATTTGCTTACCTTGCTGCAGTTTCAGATGAAAATTTTACATGATTGGTTATGTAGTTATTTTTCTTTTTTACTGTTACCAAATTCACTGTTTTTCCTTGGATTACTTTCTGTGCTAATTTTCCCCTTCCACAAGATTGCTCCTTTGGTCTTTGTAGAAAAGATCTTCATCTTTGTAAAAACACAACCTTTTTGTTTATGTTGTGGGAAACATAAACAATTTCTACTTATTTGACGGCCATGTTTGCACCATTAGTGACGGATCTGAGTTCAATTTCGCAATTTTGTGGCCGATTGCATTTGTTGCATGTTACTTGTTGGAAGAAGTTGCATGTGCAGTGGGTTGCCCTCTTATGTACTATGGAAGAGTTTTAGCGAAGGGAGATTTTTTTGGCTTAAAAGATCAAATCTTCCAACTCCACGGTCCCAAGTCTAGATAAAGGACGAGGGTTGGCGTCAAGAAGGCCAACTAAAAATTTTGCTATTTTGTAATTGCATAGATTCCTAGTTTAATGTCCATGCCCCAACACCCTTTGGGTACCAAGTGGAAGAAGAAGAAGAAGAAGAAGATGATGATGATGATGACGAAGAGAGATCAAATCTTCCATTGAACTATGATTGTAGACTTATATATGCAATTATGATGTGAGAAAAATAAGCATGGGAATCTTGAAATTAACGGTGGTTGGGTTCATGAGTCTTTTAAAGATAAATACATGTCTGTAAAGTACTTAATCCTGAAAGTGATGTTCAGACCCTTTGTTTTTCGTTCAGGCATCACAGATTCTGGTTTGAAGGCAGTTGGTGAGGGTCTTCACAATCTTCGATTGCTGGATGTTTCATATTGCAGAAAGGTTACTGATAAAGGACTGGGTGCTGTAGCAGACGGATGCCCAAGTTTGAAGAGCTTGCATGTATCAGGCTGTAAGCTTCTAACAAATAGGTTTCTAGTGTCCCTTGCCAAAAGCTGTTGTGATCTCGAGGAGCTTGTACTTTATGGATGTTTTATCATAACAGATGAAGGAATCGAAAACCTTGTTTGCGGGTGTAATCGGATCAAGATTCTAGACCTCAACAAATGCATTAAAGTAGGTAACTTTGGGGTAGCAAAGATATCTCAGTTTTGCTCTTCGACTCTGAAAGTTCTAAAGTTGATGGACTGTTGGAGAGTTGGTGATGAATCTGTCTATGCTTTGGCTCAAAACTGCAATAGTATAGAGACCCTTGTCATTGGTGGATGTCGGGATGTGTCTGATGAATCGGTGAAGTCTCTTGCTAAGCTTTGTGGTTCTACTTTGAAGAGATTAAAAATGGATTGGTGCCCAAACATTTCTGATTCATCTGTAAAATTTTTGTTTATGCACTGTGAGTTCTTGGAAGTGCTTGATATTGGATGCTGCTCTGAGGTCAGTGATGCAGCGTTCTTCAGTTTGGAAACTGGCAGAGCTCAGTTGCGTTTAAGAATGTTGAAGGTTAGCGGGTGCCCAAAAATCACAGTCGCTGGAATCCATTCACTCGCACAATTTTGCAAGTTCCTTGAATATCTGGATGTATCATCTTGTCCCTTTATCTCAAGGGAAAGTTGCACTGAAGCAAGGTTGGAGTTCCCTCCCAGCTGTAAAGTGAAGTTTGAAGGCAGTTTATTAGAGGGAGATATGATGTGCCTTGATTTTCTTTAGTGCAGAACATGATGCCTTTTTTCCGATTGGAATTGGTACGGACCGGAGTTTTACAAAAATAAGTGGAGATCTTCATGACTTTGTAGAGTGTCCTCACGAAATTTGTCGCGTTTATTCACTCCACCACCCTGAAGAATCCTTTATTTTGTGTTCATTCGGAAAGAATTAGTCATTGTATTCTTCAGAGTAAGCAGTTTCACCAATCATTTCTTGCCCTACTTGAGCTCCGTACATAAATGGTATTGGCCAATCACATGAAGCCATCTGTGTACTAATTTATATATACAAATAAGGATAAATGTGAGGAAGTTGCCATGTCCAAGGACTCCGCTGGCCAGAGTATCTGCATTGTTATCGATTTGCTCAGAGTTCAATCCAATCATGATGATATCAAGTTTCTCCATTTCGTCAGAGTAAGAATATTATTATTACATATATACGATTTTTTAGTAAAGTTGGTTATTTGACAAAAGTTTCATCCTTGATTAAGGGCACACTAGCTTTAATAGACCAAACATTCGTTCCACAAATATGGCACTATGTAAGAACAACTATTTAGCGATGAACTATCATCACAAGTGAACAACGTTACAACTGTTACAATTGTTGGCGTTATGTCCATTGAGGAACAATCGTTTGAACCAATGTTCAAGATTCTATTACTACTGGGGAGATCCATGACAACTATTTGGCATTATGCCCATCTTTGAATCACTAAGACTGCTGGAGGCCAATTATAACCCGAGGCCAGGCTTGTGGATAATCATCCACTGTAAAATCCAGACCGAACATATAATTCCCCATAGCTGCCAAAATTACGTCTCCCGGGACTCAGGGGTAGCTCTTCTGACTCCAACGATTGGCTGGCCTTCTACTAAAGTGAAGATTAAGACGTAGATCGCGGCCCGTAGTACAGTGATCTATGAGTTGAGTTAAAAGATTGGGGCGGGCAGGGGCGATGGGGTTTTGTGTGCGTGTGTGGGTGGGGGCTCCGGTGGATTGAACTCAAGATGACCTCGTTACCAGCATGCACCAGCTCATGCTGCTCAACATAAAACCTCACAAATGCCTCACAACTAGGAGGCCGCCGGAACATCAGTGTAGCATGGTTCACCCTACACAACATGACTATTTACTTGAAGTTGAAAGCCGTCCTCAGCCTCAGCCTGCATCGCATGTCTCCGTTAAGTAGCGCACTGGTAATAATCAACTTAAAACTTTCCCCAAAGGAAACTAATGCTACTTTTAAAGCCCTGGTCAGTTGTAAAGGTGATGATTAATTAGTATAATCTAAGCAGCAATCTTCTCTCTGTTATATACCAAAGACTTGCATCCCTTAATAATTTTATTCATGGAACCCATTGGGAGCAACATATTCCAACAGGTGTATTAGTTTTTTATACAATATATCTACATCTAATTACAATTACATGTTGAATATTAACAATCAAGACTTTGCAGCTTTGCAATACTTTGTACACTAACAAACAGTATGAATAAATTGACCCAAAAAGCTTGCCAATTATCAAACCAGAAACGCAGACAACGTTCAAACAATGGCCCTTCTCCTACCGGCTTTGGCGTCCGCACTAGCCTTTGCTCTCATGCATGTACACACTAGCAGCCCGTCGGCCACACCGAGCCACCAGCTGCCGACGTCCGCCGAGCCGTCGCCGGCTCAAAACTCCGGCCAACATCGTTTGAGTGAACTTATGATGAAGAGAAAAAAAATGTAGTAGTAGATAACGAGCCGAGGAGGTTGAAGATGGTGCACCGGGACCACGCCGTCGACCGGAACTACTCAGGCCACCGGCACCTGCTCGAGGCGCCTATAGGGAGGGACAAGAGGATGGTGGCCCGGCTGTCCCGGCGCCTCTCCCCGGTGTGGGACGACTTCGGGTCGGAGGTGGTGTCGGGCATGGAAGGAGGGGATCGGCGAGTGCGTTGTGAGGATCGGGGTGCTGAAAAAAAATATTAATTGTTTAAAATATTTCTAATTAAAATATTAAAATAAATGATATTAATATTTTTACAAAAAATCTAAGGCCGTCAGGGTTGATTGCCCGGGGCTTAGGGTACACAAATCGGACCATCTAAGGCTTTTGCCCACATGGCTAGCTGAGTCTAAAGAAGTCAAGTTGACGCTGCAAGTTTGTTTTATGTTTGATTCGATTTAGTTTGAACTCATATTCGTTAATATCATGTTTAAAAAAATATTTGATTCGAAATAGATAACTCGTTTAATAATGAACAAAATTTTAGTTAGAAAATATTCAATTTGGCTTGGCTCAAAATTTGAACGTGGTGTATTCAACCTCAAAAAAATATTCGATTCGTCAATATTATTGAGGTCATATTAAATTTATATAGTATTGAACTTTTTTTTGATTTTACATAAATCGAGTACAAGTCAAACACAAATATTCTACATAAATCGAGCATGAGTCAAACAAAAATTATGTTGAACTTTTCCTGTAATATACAAAAATTTATCTCCTTTTTTATGATAAAATGTTCTAAATTTTTAAATCTAATCCCTATATAACCTCAAAAAATGGCGGGAAGCCTCAACGTGGAATACACAAAACATTCGAGCCTTCCCGCCATGTTCCCCGCCAACTCCCCCACCAAAAACCCACAAAACATTCGAATCGCTCCACTAAAACCTCCTATTTTCTTCCCTCCTCCTCCACAAATCTCTCTCAAATTCGCTGTTCTCGTCCATCTTCGCTCCGAAGAAGGCCGGCGATATGGCCCGGGCGAGCTCAAAATCGAACCCTCCGAGGGCCCGCGAAAGGGTCGAAGTCGAAGCCGGCGCTCTCAAGCGCGCCAGAGATGGCAGCGCCTTCACTCGCTGGTAAGAGCTACTATTTTGTTTATTCGTGATCTCCTTTGTACTGTTCTATTTGGGTGGTTACATTCATTTGTGTTGAGAAGAGATCGATTTTGTTAGTTGTTAATTAGTTATATGTATGCATCATTTCAATCTACTTTTTTGGTAAGTTGTCATGTTTTTTTCGTATCTGTTATGTACTGTTTTTGTTCGGTTCTAGTCATATCGTGTTTATAAGAGATTGAATTTGTTAGTAGCTTAGTATGCACTATTTCAATGTTCTCTTTAAGTGAAGTTTTCATAGTTTCTTCTTATCTCCTATGTACTGTTTTTATTGGGTTATAGTCATATTGTCTGGAAAAGAGATCAAATTTGTTGGATGTTTGGCATGCATCATTTCTATGTTCTTCTTGGTATCTACTATCTACTATATGCGCTGTTTTTGTTGGGTTATAATTTGAAGAAAAGTGGGATTGAATTGCTAGTGGTTTACTATGCACCATTTCTATGTATGCTATTCTTTGGTGAAGTCGTCATGGTTTCTGTTTAGATTATAGCCATATATTGGGAGTAGAAAATAGGTGTTTGTTTTATTTGGAGTTTAGTATGCATCACTTCTATGTTCTTCTTTGGTGAAGTTGTCATGGTTTCTATATGGATTTGTAGTCATACACTGGAGTTGATTAAAGATATTTATTTTATTGGAAGTTTAATATGCATCATTTTTGTATGTTCTTTTTATGGTGAAATTGTAATGGTTTCTGGTTCTGTCCGTGTTATATATGTTGCAGTGAGGCCTGTAACAAGGATGTGCCTGTGGTTCTGATCGATATGCATAGCTGTAGCCTTGATTCCAAGATCAGAATGAATTTAGGTACTTTTTTATCTTATTGAGATTTTTTTCTTTGATATGATAACAAAGATATATAAAGTTGTTGAGATTATTGTTTGGTACATGTTATATTGCGAGTCATTGATCATTTTTATTTTGAGTGTTCACAGAAGCACAGGTGGTGGGAAAGGTCCCAGAACTCAAAAAGCCCGCCAAGGAGAGGTATGTACACTGCTCTCGCAAGGATACTCATAATTGACTGTTTTAAATGAAGTACAAGTGATGTTGTAGGCTTAGAATTGTACGAGTTGTAAAATGAAGTTTGTTGTTTTGTTATTTTGTGAAAGTTAGATCTGTTGTTAAGAACATTTTATTTTGTAAACACCAACTTAGCCATTCATGTACATATATTTCTTAAGTCAGCGAATTGATCTTCCGGTTTAATACTTTCTAGCGTTCTTCATCAATTTTGTTAATCTAATTTGGTTGTGCGGTTATTCATATCTTCGTGAAACTGTATGATGTTTTACATTTTATTTGAATGCTAGACTGCTTTTTTTTTTAATTGATAGTATTTGCTCCTACAGCATTAAGAAGAGAAAAGCTGATGGTCCCGCTGAGAAGGCGAAGAAGGAAAAGGAGAATAAAGTGAAAGATCCAAGCAAGCCTAAACGTCCTCCAACTGCATACTTCATCTTTATGTACATTTATTTTCCTCTACATCACTCTCTGTGTTTCATCAAAAAAGAGTGACTTAGCAGATTCATCTGGGCTTTTGCTCTTTACCACTCTGTTGTTGAATGCAGGGATGATTTTCGAATGGAATATAAAGAAGCTCATCCGGATTCCAAGAGCGTTGTGGAGGTATATATTTCAAACCCAAAAATTTTTCTAGTGTTATGTTCATCTTCTCTGATTTTTATGTCGCCGAACCCAGGTCACCAAAGAAGGTGGTTTGAAATGGAAATCTATGTCCGAAGAGGTAAACAAACTTCCTTTCCAGCCTAAAATGTACAACCGAAATATACATTCCTCGAGTTTCTTACACTCAGTTGGTTGTCATGTATCAGGAGAAAAAGCCCTACTTGGACAAAGCAGCAGAGCTAAAGGCAGAGTTTGATAAGGCCAAAGATAATTGCGACGGTGATGGTGAACATGTATGTTGCTAGTTTGAATAGTTCTAGTATATTTTGACCTTCAAATTTTTTTTTTCTCTTTTTTTATCTGATATTGTTAATGTATCTTAACATGAAGGTGGATGCTGCTGATGGAAATGCCGATGATGTTGAAGAAATATCAGACAAGGATGAGTGATGCAAGGTTTTTGCCTTTTAGCTGCTATAGTCAGCCATTTTTGTAAATGTCTTCTTCTCTAAGTTTTAACGAAGCAAATACGCGTTTCTGTCGAGGACCAACTAAGAAATTGATGATATATCATTGAAACAATGGCAATCCGTCCTTTGAACTATCGTTTCCTTCTCGTTCTCAATTGACCGTAGTGTATAATGCGTATGCACGTACCAGCTTTCATTGCTTATCAACATCTTAATTCCAATCATCTTATGTATGCTATCAAAGTCGTCTCATGGATGGGTTCGTTTACAATCAAACCTTGTCTTGGGTATGTCAAACTAATGCTTTTTTAATAGTGTTGATATGGGTCGTTTCCCAAGAGACACAAATTGGTGAGCAATCGTCCGAAATTCACAATTCCGACTCAAAGCTTAACTCTTTGCCGGTCATAGCCAGGCGTTGACTCTGTGGATACAGGAAGATGCACGGCAGTTACTATTGAATCGAAACATCACTTTGGATCCGACCAAAAAATTGACTGAGGATTGCTCTTCCCCAATTGCAAGACCAAATTGTGAGTTTCTTGGCACCTCTGTCCTGCATTTGTTTTGATTTTCCACGCGGGTGTTTTTCCAAGTAAGCTCCTGAATTGTAAGGTCTTTGACGCTTTCGCCCAAATTGGGCTATCACAAATTCAATGATTTTTCTTCCTTAAAAAAAAAGGAAAGTAAGAAAGTAAAAAAGAGGAACTCTGATGTCACAGCTATTCGGTGGGAACCAGGTATACTGGGTAGAAGGTTACGTTAGTGTATGGTACAAGTACAGACGCCCAAGCGAGACCAAAGTCCGTTAGCCGTCTGATTTGGGGAACGCCGACGTGCGAGATGCGCTTGACGCATCGAGTACACGGCTCGTATGACATCTTGCGGGCAATAATCGTCCAAGGTTGCCGGAAAAAAAATAATAATCATTTAAGCTTCATTTCGAGGATTTCAGAGGTTTTTGTTAATAACATCTTAACGATCCTAGATTTAAGTTAAAAAATTACTTTTAATTTGATAAAACTCAGGTTGGACTTCAAAAAAATTAATCAAACAAAACCAAAAATTTTTTTCTTTAAAATAAATAATACATATATGTACTTTGAAAATGATCGAAACAGGCCGTCATCCGGATCCAACCATTGCTATATTTTTTTTTAAAAAAAGGTGGTTAATCTTTATTCCCAACCCAACTCATGATCGGGATAGTTAAATCATTATAAAAAAAAACTTTAAAAATCCATTCAAGGGGATATCAATAAGCTTCTTTAAAAAAATTAATTATTGGTTATAACTTTATGAAAAGGTTTTTTTTTCTCACAAATATTTATAAAAAGTCACAATATTTCTTATTCATTATCTATAAAATTTAGTCTTTTTTCTATGAAAAGTTACCCTTTATGATTATTATTAAGGTTCTTTTGAATAAAAATAAACATGATAATATGCCATTTACAGTTGGGGTTTTTTAAATTCATTAATTATTTAACGATTTATTTTTCTTTTATCAATTTAAACGAGAGGCTTAGTCGGAATTCGGGCTATTAAAAGGACAAGTAATTGGCTCCCCTATCTACCCAGATTAAGTAAGTATTATTTAGTATTTTTTTGGGGCATATACATATCATTCTAAATATTTTATACATATAAATATATAAATAATAATATAATATATACACATATATACATACATACATAGTGCATGTACATACAATGTCAAACCCACCTCTTAAGGGAATAAAAAAAAGGAAGAGCCTTTTACTTTTTATTTTCTTTATTTTTATTGTTAACACTTTCGTCTCCTCTCCGACGACCTTCCACCGGACCCACCCCAACCCCTAACACCGCCGTATCACCCGCTCCAACTCCGGGGTTCCTCGCTCCGCCGATTGACCGCCTCCGGCCTTTCAAGATCTGCCGCTCCCTTCTCCCTTGAGCGGTTTCGTCGCCTTCCCGTCTTCTTTCCTCTTCTGGACGGTACCACTACTCTTGTTCCCTTCCCGTCTTCTTTAATTTGAGTTTGTTCTTGATCGTCTGCGATTGCGCTGTGAATTGGATTGGGTGCTGTTGCGCGGTTCCGACGAATGGGGCATTGCGCTGCGCGGACTGGTGCGGGAAGGTTTTCGCGGTTGATTTATTGTTGTCGCTGCTGCTGATGAAATTTGTATATTTGGGGGGATCTCTCTCTCTCTCTCTCTCTCTCTCTCTCTCTTGGTAAATTGGTGATTATCTAAATCTGCTTTCGAATACCCTTTATCCTTTCTTGAATTTGACAATACCTGTTAAATTACTGTTGTTATGAATTATGTGTGAGGGATCATTGGCTGGGGTAGTGTGGATAAGGGAGTTGTATATTATTAAATTATGATTTTAATTCGATTTTTTCCTTTATACACACACACACAGATATATATATATATATATATATATCTGTGTGTGTGTGTATAAAGG
>JAVDBV010050207.1:0-12624 GCA_032619315.1 Piper longum
CCTAAATCTAGGCCTAAAATCCTGTCTAATACATAAAAACAAATCAGTATACCTCAGTATACACTAATAACTCATGATCTTATAATTTGCATTTCGGGCATACCCAGTCTCCATAACATGTTCATACGGCCATTTAGGCCCATACTCATAATCTGAAACTAGTTTGGCTCGATCTCGCTCAAAGCAACTCGATACTGACCCAAATAGGGAAAACTTAAATCGGGTAAAACCCTAACCCAAAAATGGGGTTTTACATGCGGCACTGACCACATGTAATTTTACTTCAGGTGAAGGCCACGGCACGAAAACCCCGGCTTTGGAGGCCACAACACTGGGTCACATCTTCACCTTCAGATGCTAGTGCTACAGCACTACTAGCCAGCAATTCAGTGATGGTGCTAGGATTTCTAAACTGAATTTCTTTTCTTTTTAATTTTAGGTCCTATTTTTATCGAACAAAATTAAGATTTTCTTAATCTGTAAATAATAAAACAAGGGATGCACCAGATTTTTAATCTAAGATGATTTAACCTATATTTTTGTGATTGTTACTTAGACAAATGAAAAAGAAAATGGTGAACATGTTCTAAACTCATTCTTTTTCAACAACTTGACTCTATAAGCTAGTAAACATCATTAGAACTACATGCAAACTTATTTATAGTGATTCTAAACATGAATTAACACCTTAAACATTTTCTAGTAAGTTTTACCAGCACAAAATATGAAGATAAGCATGAAGATAACACAAAACATCAAACAAAGCTTGAAATATGAAGATAATGTATGAATCTATACTAATTACTTATTTTAGTTGAAATACTAATCTCTTCTTCGATGAAAAAGGATAGAACTCCGCACCAAATGTCTTCACACAATCCCTAAGTAGTAGATAGAGGAGGTAGCTAAAGAGAGGAACTAGAGACAGATAGGCTAGAGAGAAGTCGTCTAGAGAGAGAAGGCCACTATGGCTTGAAATTGCAGAAGTGCAAGGTCGTCCCTCCCCACCCTATTGCCTCCTCAAATACTTTAGGCCTTCTAATATCATTAGAACATCCTTTGCTTAATCCTAATACACAAAACTACCCTTGAACCTCCTACACGGATGCCTAAGTTGGCAAACCCGTCCATATCCAATGACCGACTCTCCCTAGGGAAAAACTCGACCGTTGGACAAACTATTATGTTAGACTTCCACTTAGATCGTTTAATCATGTAAATAAGTGCCAAGCTCACACATTATACATAAAAACTAGTCAACCTAACCATTAGGGATAAGAAATTAGTTCACATGTGAACGTGTTCAACTTGTCACCTAAAGATAAAAGCTTGTCTAACAAAATAATTCATAGGGTATTTCACTTGATCGCTTGTCCTATTTCATGGTTGAGTGTTAGATAAAGATCTTATTTGGCCAAACTCAATCTAATTAATACATAATTATCTAATTCAAATTATCTTTCATTAGTCTAAAGTAACTTATAAAAACTAAATAAATTTATGCAATGAAAAACAAGGAGTTTACTACTGCTAAGTCCTACTCAAAAGAAAGAAAAATAAACTAAATAATATTGGCAAAGAGGTGAGACAGGTTACACTTGTATTGAAGAAGGTGCTACAGTGTGCCTTGGATTCGAGATTGATGATTTGTTTGTGTAGATAATTTTTAGGATCAACTTTTCCAACAAGGTGTACAAATTTCAGCCTTTATTGTATTATAATTTCCAACAATTTCAATACAAGATTACCTTGAATTTTGTTCAATTACACACAAAATTCGTCTAAACAACCTGTAATTAGTGGTCTCTAATGAAAAACCCCTAACTTTGTCCCCTAATCATAAAACAAAACTATGATAGAGCCAAATAGAGAGCAAAGTAAAGGAAGTCCTATAAACTTGTGTGAGTGGTGCTCCACATCCTAACTCGATGAGCTCACTCCACGTATCCTAGCAATGCAATGAAACACTAATCACACTCTAATCACGTTGGCACACAAAACTAGGCAAAACCCCCACACATGCATAAACATACTCAACATCTTAATTAACTCAATTACATTCTAATAAATATTAAGCGTCTTAATTAATGTTTAAATCATTTCTGGCACAATTATTACCTGGATAGATCTAGGTTCACTATTGTTATGATGGGCCATGGGGGTTCAAAATGGGTTGACACTTGGGCATTTTGGGCCTAAAACACTATAGAACAATTACAAAAATCTCCATGGGCTCACCCATGGTCTAACATGATGATCTAGGCCCACTAAGATAGGGTTCGGCTGCTTGAAATTATGTTGTTGAGTTGTACACTGATTTTGCTAAGGATGGTTCATGCGCTTGGAGACGCAAACAAATCTTAGAAATTCTGGATGACCGCCAGCATCTTGATCTAAAAGCCTACAAACTTCAGACCCATAATCCAAGTACCCTACATTCCTAGGCTTTACAATTTTACAATAGGAGCTTATGAACCCTACATTCCTATCCACTCACAAGCAACTGATTTTATTTACAAAACTAAATGACATCCAAATTACCCAAAATTTTCTAGGTTGTAGGTAGACACTAATAGAACGGTTCATGATTTTACCATATTTTACTGAGTCCTCTAACATCTTCAAATAATAATTCTAAACTACAACACTGTCACAATGGTAACAAAGAAATGCACATCAATGCAAGCATAGTCCGGACTTAGAAGTGATGTGCATGCCCTTTAAAGAGTTCATTTAGGCTGATATTTTAGACACAAGTAGCTTAAGTACTCCCTTAATCATGTGCAAAAGGTTGCAGCAAAAAAACAGCAAGAACTTAGTGGCAAAATTGGTGAAATGGACATCTAAGAATTGAGAAAGTTGCCACCTTTAGTAAAGCTTTGCACCCAAACATGCCTCAAACGACAATATTGTACAAAATTATAGATGTACAACTTGTCTATCTTCATGCTAGTGAGTAAATACAACAAGAATTATGCAAAAGTAATGTCTATAGTAAGGGATATGTTTGATCTATTGAACAAGCATATGGATCTAACATCCTAGAGCAAAAATGGCATTAATTCCTCTATACAACTCATACAATATTCCACAAACATAGACCTACACATATACTATCATGCAACACCAAAGCACAATGACTAGCACATGAAAACAGATTCAAGCATGATGGAAAAGGGGAGAAAATGTCTGGTTTTTACCGCAAAGAATCTAGTAAGAGGTCTATTGGGGTTTCCTACCCTTAGATCTTCAACTAATAGAGGCTAGGGAGGCTGGGGAAGGTTGGAAAAATAGTGGAAGAGGGTCGGAGGAGAGGGGAAGAGGGGAGTGAAAGGGTGTGGAATGGTGGAAATTAAGGAATATTTATAGGCTAAAAAATATTCTACGCAAAGGCGTTGGGCTAGTGCTTTTGTTGTATTACTCGATAGGATTACATGGCCATACATATATCACAACAACGTTGGTTAGGAATGTGAGAGGTGGTCTGAACACAAACACAATGCAAAGACATTGTTTGGGCACCGTTGCATCCATGGGAGGAGGGAAAACCCTATGTCGAGGCACAAGTCTTCTAGGCCAGCGCCTTTGAGTTCAAACTGCAAGGGTTCAAAAATTGGCAAGGCGCAAAGGCGCTGACTAGGCACCTTCTCTTCCAACACAAAAATTGCACACTTATGGTTTTCACCATAGGGCACCCAGGAACGACCTTTGGAATCGTGCCATAGATCTCACAGGGGTTAGGATCGACTAAAAGGGGTTTCAAACAAATGAAATTCACTATGGACACATGTAGAACAAAGTCCTAAAATCTAACTATTGCGCGATAAAACTTGAACCAAAATTGAGTGTCCAAGCAACAGAGTGTCCAACCGAGCTTGTCTAACATTGAGGAAACTAGAGTTGTATCCCACATAGCATGCATATCATATCCTAACAACACATATATAGCCAAGAAAAAAGGCCAGGCACAAGCTACTTGCTTTGGTTCAAAGGCTGAATTGACGCTAAAACCATGGAGCAAATGGGCCGGGTTTTACGTGCAGAGTTGGCCATTTTTCTTTTTTATAGGGACTATATTGGCAATCAACTTAGGATATTGCACTTATCCTATTAACTACCTCTTTCAGACTTGTGATCTCAATTGCAAATACGTACTCCACAATGGATTGAATTCTTCCTTGGCATGCTTGATAGGTTTCATGTTGGCCTTTACTGCAATTCAATGCAATGCCACCTCTAGAGAGAATTTGGGTATCTCCCCATATGACCAATAGAAGCAATCTTTGTAAGCACGTAGCAAGTCTATGACTGGCGCCGCTCAAAGTCCTCTAGGCCACTTCCAAGGAAAGTAAGGCATGGATCAGTGGTAGTCCCAAGGCTAATCTCAACAAGTCTTTCAGAAATGCAAATTACAACGTCAAAATGTGGCGGTGCTGGTAGAGCATCATCTACATTGGTGATGGCCACCGTGGGCACATGAACAAATGGAAATAGGTGGATCATGCCTAAAGTGTCCATTATCAGAGTCCTCTGGGTAGTCTGGGGTAAAGTCAGCCAGGGTAAACACAATCACCTTGTCCCCCCCTCTCCAAATATCGTTCTATTACTTTAGGTAGAGAAAGAGGTACACAAGAATGAGGTGAAAGGGCAAGAGAAACCTTTTGTGTTTGAGTCAGGGAACACTATCTGGCCTACCACCATTTGCTTGTCTTCTCTCGTAAGCTGCTCCTTGGTTGTCACTGTCTTCACAACAATAAAAGATGGTGGGATCCTCACAGACTTTCCATGATGGAAGTCTGGGGTAAATTTGGCTAGGGTAAATACAATCACCTTGTCCCCCCCTCTCCAAATATCGTTCCATTACTTTAGGTAGGGAAAGTGGTACACAAGAATGAGGTGAAAGGGCAAGAGAATCCTTTTGTGTTTGAGTCAGGGAACTGTTGGGCCCTTACGACCCCCAACCAAGCTCCAACGCCACTGTTGGACCCTTTGGGCCCCCAAAAAGGACTTTAAACAACCAAAGAAAACTCATAATAGGTGTCACGGGCCTCTCTTAATTCAAAAGCTAGCTCAAGGAATAAGGCTTTTCCATTAGCCTATATACAAGTTACCAGCAACATCCACAACCGACGTGGGATAAACCCAACTACTCCCCTTCACGCATTAGGCGTGGTCCGAAACAATCATTGTCTGGCAATCTCACACATTTCATCAGACGGCACCCACTTTCCATCACCTGGAAAACTCCCCTCAAATCATCAGGTGGAACCCATGAAGGAGACATCCACAATCGACATAGGTAAACCCAGTTCGAACTTGGCTCGGATACCACTTGTTAGGATTTTAATACCGAAAAATCCCTAAACTCCTTGTGAATCTTAAAATATATTAAAAATCACAAACTATTCACTATAATCAAATAATGGGCACATACATCGGACAAAGCCGATACATCATCTTCATCATCTAGATCAGACGATGGCATCCATAACCTCCAACTGGGATACACATCCAATTGGGAACACTCAACCTCTAACTGGAATACACTCTAATTAGGAACACTCAACCTCTAACTGGAACACACCCCAATTAGGAATAATCTCATAACTTCCAACCAAAGAACAAACTCTGATTGGGTAGACCCATACCTTGTGAGGAGAGGTTTTCCCTCCTCTAAGAGAGAGAGGGAGAGCCTCATTATAAAACCTCACAGTGAAACTCAATAACACACTCTTCAGAAAATGATCTCACTTCGGCTCTCTCAATTACACTTTAAAAAATGATCTTACTTTTTTGCTCTCTTCATTACACATGTACAACTACATATATATAGAAAAAGACATATACTCAAGATACAGTTAACCACGTAGATATGAAGGGCCAAACACTAAATACTCCTCGTCTTCAACAATTCTTCTCGAATTCTTCATACCTCTTCAAATAACATTATGTCTTTACGATTTCCTATGTAGTTGCACGTCATCTTATATCCATTGTATGATGAGGGACCCCACCAATTCTCCCCTCCTGAATCATACGGAACACACTAGGGTTGTTTTTAGCACCATCACATGGGAAAGTGATACAACCCTTCTAGTCTTTACGGCTTTGCTTTTTGTCATTTAGCATCAACTTCTCTTCAAACATTTTTACTAACCCATCTACTCAGGTTTTGGGAAATATCTCATTTTCATTTTCCAACTTGACATCAACCTTTCTTTTATCATGAGTATAATCATTACCAAGAATCTTATTACCGAATTCCATTTCTACCTCAGTATGACCAACCTGTCGACGCCATACTTGCTTAGGAGACCCATCAAGAGTACTTCCACTTTGACATATCAAACAAATGACCTGTACAAGCTGCCATATTTTCCTCCTTTTTGTAATAATTAGTGCTCATTTGAATAACTTCCATACTCCTCTAACAAATTGAGAACTATGACCAATATCATCCAACTTGCCCAAAGACAATATATTTTCCCTCAAGCTTGGAATATGTCTTACATTCTTCAAAAATAATTTAACCCAAATTAGTCACCATATGTACGTCTCCCATGCCAACAACACGTAATGTGTCACCATTTCCCAGATTCACGAGTCTCAAATTTTGTGATTTATAGGTAGTGAAGAGTTCTCTATATGATATTGCATGAAAAGAAGCTCCAAAATCCACAATCCAACTTGAACCAATCATCGTCTGGCAATCTAACACATTTCATCAGACGACACCCACTTTTCATCACCTGGAAAAATCCTCTTAAATCATTAGGTGGAACCATGAAGGAGATATCCACAATCGACGTAGGCAAACCAAGTTTGAATTTGTCTCTGATACCACTCTTGGGCCCTTACAGCCCCCACCCAAGCTCCAACACCACTGTTGGACCCTTTGGGCCCCCAAAAAGGACTTTAAACAACTAAAGAAAACTCGCAATAGGTGTCACGAGTCTCTCTTAATCCAAAAGCTAGCTCAAGGAATAAGGCTTTCTCATTAGCCTATATACAAGTTACCAATAATATCCACGACCGACGTGGGATATACCCAATAGGAACGCTATCTGGGCTACCACCATTTGCTTGTCTTCTCTTGTAAGCTGCTCCTTGAACGCTGCTGTCTTCACAATAATAGATGAAGGTGGGATCCTCACAACCTTGCCAGGATGAAAGTTAACCCAGAGGGGCACCAACATGCCTTAAGAAGTTGATTTTAAGGATGGGGTTGAGGCAACATGTGACTTGTGAAACTTTAGAATCTTTGGTGGCAATCGAGACAAACATTTGGTCGTGGGAATGATGATGTCAGTAGTGGTACAGTGTTTGGTCAAATAAGCGAGGTAGCTTTTTGCCGAGCTTGTACTAGAACATTCTCATAAAGAAAAAACCTGCCTCAAAGAAATGAACTTATTCAATCATGAAGGGATGTTGTAGCCCCAACTTTGGATTTGTTTCTGAAGCCACGAGGATGGCACACAACGGAGATCATGAAACTGATATTGTTTATTGAAAACCCAAACTGATATGTGTAGAGAATAGTACCCATAGTGTAACATGTAGTAGGGGAAATACATGATAAGTGATAACTGTGTATCAGTAGGCGGGCCAGATGCTTATCCCAACTCCTTCAACAACACTCGGAGAGGCGGAATGTTTATAGATCCTCCCCGATCTACAAGGGCACACATGATCACTTTGTTACAGTTCTCAACTCTTATAAGCAATGGCTTGTTGTGATTAGGTTCTGGATGACTTAAATCCTCATTGAAAACTGTGATCACAATGGGGCAAGGCTAGGACATTGTTTGTGTCAAAATGCTCTGTGTCATTGTTTGTGATTAGCTTATAAGCAATGGCTTGTTGTGATTAGCTTCTACCTCATTGATAACTTCCCTTCTCGAACTAGAAGCTCAAGCCAATGCTCTGTCATTAATACCAAAGGTGTAATCCTCCAAGTTTCCATATTGATGCTGGTTGCTATTCTGGTTCCTTTGTCCAACTAGAAGCCCCCTTGTCTTGGTTCCTTTGTTTCTTGCGACCTTCTCTTGGAGATTAGTTTGTGACTACATTGATAGAGGATCTTGAGCGTTTGACAGTGGGGCATTGCATTGGAACTCTTCATATACCACACATTTTAATGGAGCTCCTGGAAGGTTTTACTTTGAGAATGGCTAAAGAACCAAGAAGCTGAACTTACATTCATGGAACAAATTTTGGTTCTTCTTCATGTCTGGTGTCTACTTCAATTGAGAATGTGTCCGGAAGCACTTGAAGTAGTTGACAAAAGATTCACGATTCTCCCTTTTGCAAAGCCTCAAGTGCTTTAACTTATGAGGCACCTCCATAGACTAGAAGTGAGTGATAAATTTCTTGACCATCTCCTCCCCGGTCGGGATAGAGTTAGACAACAGGTTGTTGAACCAGCGTTTCTAGTGAGAGAAGAAGGGAACTAGTGTAGTGTTAGGTTGTTGTTTGAGGCAATAGAACCACACTCAATCTTAAAAATAGTTATGTGATCCTACGAGTTGCCATTGCAATCAAAATTATTGAAAGCTCTTCTCTTGTACTTGTCTAGAAACACCTCTTTGTGGACTTCTTCTGTGTGAGTGCATCTCCTACAGCCTACAATATTACTGACTCTCTGAGATCTATCACAATGCATGACAAATCAATAAGCATTTTTGAATAATGTTGGCCAATAGAATCCATATTATAACACGTTCATTGCAGTCCTTTATTCTCCAAAATGTCCACCATAATCTGAAGAATGACAATGATAAAGGATGTATTATTGTATTTCTTCCTTTGGAATGCACCTCCTAATAAGTTGATCACTGCACTTTTTAAACAAATATAGATCATCCCAATAATAATTATTAACATCAATTAGAAATTTCTACTCTTGTTGTGGTGAAATGTTTAATGGGGAAATTTAACCAAGTAGAAAATTGACATAATCTGCAAACCATGGTAAATTTCAAGCACTTACCTAAACCACTTGTTCATCTAAAAAATTTTCTTGAATTGGTAAGAAGTCTTCTTCCTCCTCATTAACCATTCTCAATAAGTGGTCAGTCACTATATTTGCAGTAAAAATACCCATCGAATGAGTCTTAGCTTAGCATCTTTCTTTTGTAACAAATACTTCAATGTTGAATGGTCTGTGGACTATGGTTTTAGCACCCATCAAGTAAGATTTAAATTTGTCAACAACATACACCACAACCATTAATTTATTTTTAGTAGTGGTGTTGTTCACTTGATTTTCAAAGTATCTTACTTGTATAATACATTGTATGAAAAATCTTTTTTAAGCACTAGCCTAAAACTGCAGCAATAGAATAGTCACTTACATCACACATTAACTCAAAAGGTATGAGCAATCACGAGTTGCAACAATTAAAGTTGATGTTAACTTTGCTTACAACTCTTCAAAATCTTGTAGGTATGTATCGTCAAACTTGAATATTGCATCCTTTTCCAACAAATTACATAATGACTTTTACAATTTTGGAAAAATCCTTTATGAATGTTCTGTTGAATCTTTCATGGCCTAAGCAACTTCTTACCGTTCATAGTGGTAGGTGGTGGTAGTTTCTCAATAACTTTCATTTTTG
Organism: Piper longum; assembly: GCA_032619315.1. Classification (NCBI taxonomy): domain Eukaryota; kingdom Viridiplantae; phylum Streptophyta; class Magnoliopsida; order Piperales; family Piperaceae; genus Piper; species Piper longum. The sequence goes on from JAVDBV010050207.1 coordinate 9,618, forward strand.
CTCTCTCTACTTCCAAGTCATTACTTGAAACTCTGTGTCCTAGCAGAACCCATTCTTAAACCATAAAATGACATTTTTTTCCAATTTAGGACCAAGCTAGAGCTCTCACATATTGGAAAACTCTATCTAGGGTTTCCAAATATTGCTCATATATGCTTCTAAAAACTGATATTAATATATAAATATTTTCACACCATTTTCAATCATGTCCAAGAAGATAGATATCATACACCTTTTGAATGTTCCAAATGCATTGTATAAACCAAAGAATATCCTTTTGAAAGAAAACGTTACATAGAGATATCTGAATGTTGTCTTCTCCTAATCCTCTAGATGAATAGCAATCTAGTTTTATTCGAAATATCCACCTAAGAAAATAGGGAACTTTTGCCCGACTAATCTATCTAGCATAGGGTAAAGGAAAAGTATCCTTTCTTGTGTCCTTGTTCAACTTCTAGTATTCCATACACACTCTCCAACAAGTAACTATTGTTAAAGGAATTAACTCATTGTTTAGGTTGGGGACCACAATCAATCATCTTTTCTTTGGAACACATTGAATAGGGCTTACCTACGAGATAGCAGCAATTAAATAATTGATTCGAGCATCTAATCATTTTAATATCTTCTTCTTTAAACCTTCTTTATGATAAGATTGAGGCATTTCTACTGTTCTATCAAAGGTTTACACCCTTCTTCCAAAAGAATCATGCGCATGTAAACATTCGAGCCAATGTCTTAAATATATGCAAGGGTCTATCCTATAGATAGCTTGTGATCTCATAGAATTCTTGGCAATTTTTCTTCCTATAAATGTGATGGTATGTTTACTTAGATTGCTGGATTTTGCACAGGTATGGGCTCTACTTGATCACAGTCCTCACTATTTGTTTGTGCATCCAATAGAGCTACCATATCAACTAGCTCTTCGTCGACTTGAATCATATGAAATTAAAGCTTGCTCTAGAATATCTTATGATTGAAGCTTCTCTTGTGCTTTGGCAATGTGAGATCCCTCAATTTAGTCTCATATCTAATACCTACCGGGCTAAGATCCTTTTTATAAGTGGGAATGGACTATAGATTTTTAACTTGGGTTGACGATTTTAAAGAAATGACTTAGGCCCATTACGTTGCACTTTGGACTGGGTCGTTACAAATAGTATTAGAGCTTACCTAGTTCGGTATTAGATAGTGGGCTGGACTAGGGACGTTGGCTAGGCTGTCAGTCACGGACCAAAAGGTCGTGGGCTGGGGCTAGTAATGGGCAAAGTGTAGGGATATTGGCTAGGCTACCGGTCACGGACCAAAAGGTTGTGTGCTGGAGCTAGTAACGGGCCAATGTAGGAATTTTAGGGACAAAATTTCCTAAGGTGAGTAGATTGTGAGATCCCTTAATTTAGTCTCACATCTAATACATACCAGGCTAAGATCCTGTTTATAAGTGAGAATGAACTATAGATTTTTAACTTGGGTTGACCATTTTAAAGAAATAACTTAGGCCCATTATGCTGCACTTTGGGCCGGGTCGTTACAGGCAACAACCCCTTGAAGGATACTAACTGCAAAATAGTCATCGATTGATTCTGGGTACTTCATTGCCTTAAAAATATTGAACAACTTCTGCTCATCATTGGCTCCTATAATCAATTCTCTAGCTTCAAGGAAAGAATGACGAGTGATGAGCGGTACATCTCTTTATTCCTACATATTTATCACAACAAAGTCTACTAGAAACATAAACATATCCGCCTTCACCAGAATGTTTTCAATCTCATCTTTGGAAAAACTTTATGATGTGTCATTCAATTGTAACTTCGCTGTGTTTATAAAAGGATAGAGGCATCAAGTTGACGCTAGCTCCCTTATCACAAAGTGCTTTGCTTGAAAACCTTGATTCTATAGAACATGGAATATTAAACGACCAGGTGCATTTAACTTAGGAGGTTGTTTTCTTTGCAACCATGCACTACACTCCCCATTCATAACTATTTTTCAAACTCTTCTACCTTCTTTTTTTTTGGCAAGATTTATTTCATGAATTTGGCGTAGCTGGGTATTTGGTCCAATGCCTCATCAAATGGGATGTTGATTGTCAGTTTTCTGAAAATATTTAGAAATCCCTAAAACTTTTGATCTTGTTTACTCTTTTGCAACCTTTGTGGATAGGGATGTTTTGGAACATACTTTAGTGGAGCAAGTTGAGGAATTGATTTTTGTACCTCTACCCATCCATATTCATTCTCCTTTTTCATGTCTTGGCTTCCAATTTGCTCCTTATTTTCTACTTCAGGGACTTTGTAAGGGGAAACTCCTTCCCACTTCTTAGCTCAACTACTCTAGATTCCTTTCCTTCTTCCATCCTGGTCAGTTGAGTGTCACTAAGAAGCCTTCCAAGTGGTCGGTTGTTTAGTGCACTGGCCAACTGTCCTAGCTGATTTTCCACATTTCTTATAGAAGCTTGCTAACTTTATAATAGTTGTTGTTGGGTTTGCATGAACTACATGAATATTTTTTTCTATAGACAATTTGTAACGACCCACCATTTTTCAATTATTTAATTAGGCCTCGATGGCCGGGTGTTACTAAAAATCAAACCATAAATATGATTCATTCAAAGTAAACTATGTTCTAAACAAGATATAATAATAATTGTCCTACAGTCTTAGACCGTTTCCCATAGCCACATCTATAACTCAAATAAAAATTAAAAGGGAGTCCTCATATTTATCTTGCTCCATGCTCTGGTTGTCAATGGCTTCTCCCACCTAATTACGTATCTGCAAACCTGCGGAGACAATTCCGCGTTAGTGATTATAACACTAAGTAGTATAATAGATAAAACAAGTCAAGTACATTCCACTAGTTTTCTATGTTCATTTTAATATGTGGTGGAACGATGCCGCTATACTCCAAAACAATGCGGAGGAGGTATCCGCAGTGATCCACACACCCCGGTCGTAGCTTTTTTTGTGGGGAGGCTACCACTACCATCTCCAGAGCCAGT
>JAVDBV010050209.1:0-11147 GCA_032619315.1 Piper longum
ATATATATATATATATATATGAACAATGTTCAAACTTTTTTCGTCATTGACTTATATTAGACTCAACTTGAAGTTTTTTGAATTCAATTCAAACTCAAAATAAATGATTCGAATTTGAGTATAGTTGAACTTAATTCGGCTTGCTTGATTAGCACTCATAGGCTTGCTTGAAGCATGTCCCATTTTTAGTATTTTTTTAAATCAATCCCCTCCGTCAAAGAAATGCTAGTTTTTTCTTTAAAACAAAAGTTTAAACTCTATGACATTTGGCCTTTGTAGTTGATTCATGCTTTAAAATAACTTTTCTTACTATTGTTTGTATTCCGGTTCATTTTAGTCTTAAAATAACATTATAGATCTATTAATATTTATTATACAAATTATTATTATTTATTTATTTATTTTGTAAAATATTAGAATATAATTTTATTTAAATTAAGAAACACAAAAATTAGACAATTTTACTTATATATTTATAATTATATTACTCGATATAATAATCCATACTTAATTTAGGCTTTTATGCAATTTATAATTTTAATTAATTTATTTAATATTATTTGTTAGAAAGAACTTAAAATATGATTCTATTCAAATTAAAAATCTTAAAAAATTATATAATTTATTTAAATATTAAAATTTTACTCAAATTTAAAATTTTTACTTATTAATACTCAATTAAGATATTTACTTATTTTTAACATAAGAATATAATTATTTTTAACATTTTTATATAGCTATTATATCTGAAATCATTAAAACTAAATATGAATTTATAATTTGTTTTTAAAAATAAAAATATTATATTTCATATAATTTAATTTTGTATAATATTAATACATGTTATTAAAATTTTCAAGTTTATCTTACACATTGCACAAGTCTTTGGCTTATTTACCCATTAAATAGTAGTGAAATACTATGTACACCGTTTGGTGTTTTATATTAGTTTAATTTATGATTTATTTTGATTATAATTTTTTGTTTGTTGTCGTACAGTTCAATGTGCGAACTAACCTAAACATTTTTTTTCCCAGAAATTAACAATTTTGATGCCTTGTTGACAGTGGCACCTAATTTCGATGGCTCTCCATAAATTTGTTTAGATTTGGGTGCTCTTTGTTATTATAGGTTTTTCTTTAAAAATGAAACAGTTTAAATCGATTTCTTAATCCAAACCAGGGTATAATTAGGAGGGATAAAAAAACATCATCAAATCACATGCATAAACTGCTATTAAATTGAAAATACAGCATTTTATCATTATTAAATCATAAATTCCTAAAAAAAATAATGACTTGTACATGTATGCCACTTTTAAGTCATAATATTTAACATTAGACGAAAATAATATAAATAAAAAATTAGTATTTATGAAAATAATATATTTGAGCTTTGGTATACTTAGGTGGAGTTATTATAAAGTGATAGCTCTATTTAGGGCTGGTTAAGAGTCAAACTAGCTCGAGAGTTTTCGTGACTCGGCTCGAACTAGATTTGTTTTAAGTTTGACTTAAAACTCAATCCTAACGAAAATCAGCTCGACTCAATTAGAATAGAGTTAATTTCAAGTTATATGAAACTCGATTCGATTCGATTTAAAAAAACTCAATTCAGCTTCAAACTCGGCTCGAATCAATTCAATGTTTAATATAAACCTTAAGTAATTTTTTTTTCTCTAATGCACTATATGGATGATATAATATTAAAAATGATAATTTTTTATAAAAAAATTAAATCAAAATAATTTAAGAATTTTTATAAGAATATTAATTGTGGAGAATATCATTTATATTCTTACAAAAATAAAATTAAAAAGATTAATTACGTTATAAAGTACAAACTAGATCTTCAAATTCAAGGTGATGAAATTCGAAGAAGATCGATGCTAGACTTGTACTCAATCGTGCCTGGCTCGAATTCTAACTAAATTAACTTGACTCAAAATCATACAATTTCAAAGATAGTTTATTTATGAAAGGAACCGAGTTTGAGTTGGCCAAACTCGGCCTGTTGCCCGGCCCTGGCTAAAGTAACGTAATAAACAACCATGTTCTTCGTTTCCCTTTCCCTCATCTTTATTACTTCGTTTTTTATAATTTATTTATGAACGGCTCGCCGCTCTTCTTAGCTTCGCGTCTTTCCCACCTTTCATCCTCATCTCTCCAATCTCAAGCCCTAAAATCGTCACCTCCAATCCTTCCATCGAATCTCCGGCACCAGCATCGCCGACCATCGCCGGAGGCGCCATAGCAGGAAAACAGCAAGAGGTGAGGCTTAGACGCTTCCGCTACTCCAACTCTCAGATTTCACGGCATGCCAATCATGGTTCCTTTTATTTTTTTTTGTTCCTAAGATACTGCCTTCCAATTTTTGCCTTTTGCCCGTCACATTTTTTATATTTTATTGTAATCTGATCTATGGAAAAAAGTTGCATTGTAGAAGGCATGCTTGCAATGATTTTGGGAGGTTTATAGTTTGCATGGTATTGTCCCTTTTTTTTTTTTAAATGCACGATTAAGTCAAGTGTGTAGGCACGGAAAGAGCTTACTGTGTTTTTGCTTAGAATTTTTTTTTTTCTTTTAAGGTCTGTGTGTTTATGGTTTTCTGTTCTGAAATGGAACCCTGATAGTTCTTTAAGTGGATTAAGCTGTAAATGAGCGTTTTAAACTTGCCCATAAATCATCTGATTGAATAGTTATAAGTAATGACATTCTGTCAATATTTGCTGCTCCAACTTATTTGATCTGTTAAACTTTAGAGATATTAAACAGGAAAAACTGTAAATTTATTTACTTTCTGCTAGTTTGGAGAGTTAAAGGTGGTTATTTACATGTTTGTATTGTAAAGAGGACCATATCTGGTCACTTTCTTTTTAATGTCTAGGTTAAAGAACTTGCTAGTGTCACATGAGTCATCTTGTGCTATTTTTTAGTATGATCGGGGTTGGGGTTGTATGTTTCATTAATTTTTAATTGTTTAGCTAATTAGATGAGAAGTGTGAGCAAGTATCTTGAGAAGACCATTATTCTTTCTGCTATACGTGAACTCGTCATTGTTCTGTTTTTTCTTACATTTTCTTCTTTTCTTTTTTGTTAAATAGAATCCAAAGGGGATTAATATCATATTCATAAGGAACAAGGCTCCCTTCGCTTCTGATTTGAAATCATGAATGTTGCTTCTATTACCTGTTTGGGGTTCTGGTTATTGATGCACAACACATTTCGTCCACTTTCCACCAATCGTGGGCATAGTCTTCTTGAATTTTTGTGGCAAATTGATCATATTGTTATTTATGTGCCCACACTGTTACTCATAAATTGGTATTTCATATATCATTCCCGCCCCATTTCTCTTGCTTCACTATTGTGCCTACCATTAGATGAATGCTGCATGGGCAAAGTTTTGAATAAGCAATCCATGAATGCGGAATTTCTGTAGCCTTTTGACGTGAAAAACCGTCATTTTTTTAATGTTGATTCTTCTGGTTTCTCTTCATCAACATTGTTTGCTGCTTAATTTTGACATCCATTTATTGTATCTTCCAATTTGCACTCCTTGGGATCCAAACATGGGGCAGATTCATTCAAACTTTGCTCTGTTCCGTTTCCTTCTTTCCATGCTTGTTCTCTCTTTTGCAAATGCTTCTTGGTCCTGTGTTTCATCAACTGTTACATTGAAAGTTAGTTAGATTAAAAAGATGCCAAGGGAAAAAGGCAACTCGTCTCCAGATCTAAAGTCCGATGGACCTGAAAAGTCATCCAAACCTGAAGAACATGTTGACCTTGAAGACGCCATGGAGGAGGAGATTGAATATGAAGAAGTAGAAGAAGAGGAAGTGGAAGAGGTGGAGGAAGACGAAGAAATAGAAGAGGAGGAGGAGGTAGAGGAAGAAGAAGAAGAAGAAGAAGAAGAAGAAGAAGAAGAAGAAGAAGAAGAAGAAGAAGAAGAAGAAAAAGAAGAAAAAGAAGAAGAAGACGAAGAAGGAAAAGAAGAAGAAGAAGAAGAGGTGGATGCAGATGCTGTATCTCCAACTGGAGATGATTCCAGGAAGAAGCCTCAAGATAACGAGGATGGGATGAGAAGTGGGCTCAAGGAAAATGAGGAACACAAAAAATATTCTGATCTTCTTGCTCTACCTCCTCATGGCTCAGAAATTTATATTGGTGGCATTCCTCACTATGCCTCTGAGGAAGAGTTGAGGAGCTTTTGCGAGTCTGTTGGAGAAGTTTTTGAGGTATGCCCCTGGTGGTTTGTTGTATTCATAGCATTTCCTTTGGTGCCTAGTGTGATGTGTTTTTAATGCAATCTTATAATACAAACAGGTAAGGATTATGAAAGGAAAGAGCTCCACAGAAAACAAAGGATATGCTTTTGTGACCTTTTTGACCAAAGAATTGGCTGAGGAGGCCATTGAGAGTCTAAATCATACTGAGTTCAAGGTAATTTTTTAGTTGCTATGCTGTCTATAACACCTATTTTTACTGGATTTTTTTAGTAAGAATCTTCTTTTGGGTACAGCTTCTGGTTGAACCCTTATCCTTGTTGTTCCTGACGAAAATGTTTTTGAACATAAAATAGAAGATAGCAGGAAATTATATTTCCCTCACTCTTTACAAAGAAGATGGGCTGATTGTGCTTATGGCCATAATTGGCTATCAAAATGGGCAATCTCGGCCACATGTTGCCTAGAATGAGATGCACTGTAACAACATTTTTTTAAAAAAAAATAAAAATTTCCCCTTTATTTCTTGTTGATCAACTGATGCAATTTAAGAACAAACACTGATTTCACAAAAAATGATTAGAAATATAGAATGGCCTAAATCATCCAATAGGCTTGGATTGGATAGAAGAAGCAATCAAAAGGATTGAGAGGAACAGAAGAACCGGAGAAGGAGGTAACTAAAACATAAACTTCATTTTCTCCAACTGATCTCTTTCTCCAAGGGAGGGGCCAGCTTTTTTTAACATCCACGAGTTTTCAAAATTTCGAAAGAACACCACCATATAACCCTTTCTTACTAGGGAATGTGTCTTACTAAGAAAACATTTCTACTAAGTAAGCAAATAAAATCTAATTTACTAAGTAACAAACAAGCTCTAAAACAACTTGTAACGAGCCATTAAATAAATGCACAAAAAAAATGGTACTTAATCATCAACTAAGGTCTCAATCATGAGTAGGGTATGTGGGTCTCATCTAGGATCAACTAGTTATACCTTGCTGAGTTGAGAGTTCTCTCTGTTTTTTTTTTTTTAAATATCTCAGTGATCTACCAAGGTCTCAGTGTTGAGTGGGATACTAAGATCTCTCCCGGGCCAAGTATTTAAACCTTGTTGATGTTGTGGTTGGCAATTCCCTTTCTCCTCATTTAAATTTTTTTTTTTATTGCATCAGGGAAAAAAAGTTAAATGTTCCACTTCTCAACCAAAGCATCGCCTGTTTATTGGAAATATTCCAAGGACTTGGATGGAGCGGGATTTAGAAAAGGCTGTGAAAAAAATGGGCCCAGGTGTTATCAGCGTGAAATTGCTGAAAGTAAGACCTTGTTATAAGTCCTACTATCGTGTAGGACATTTATTACCTACTTGAACTGCAAAGATGTTTATGTAATGGGGTGTAGTTAGGAATAAGTAAGGATCTCTTTGTACAGGAAGTACAAGATTCCAATCGTAATCGTGGATTTGCCTTCGTCGAGTATTATAATCATGCTTGTGCAGAATGCTCAAGACAAAAGATGTCAAACCCAAAATTTAAGTTAGAAAACAATGCACCAACAGTGAGGTGGGCTGATCCAAAGAGTGCAGACCCAGCTTCTTCTTCTCAGGTAGTCTCTTAAATTTTTTACTTTTACTTATGTCAGTGACAAACATTTATATCATGAAAAATCTCCTTTTTTGTGGTTTGTGGGTTAAATATCTTGTTATTTTGGTGCAAGAGGTAGTAGGGATTTTCAATGATATTCTTGCCTTGGATGTAAGCTTTAGAGCACATAATTTATATTACTTCCCTTGGAATGAAAGATCGAACAAAATTTTGTGGTGTTATTTCTCCAGTTATTGACCTCTCTAGCATCAAGTTACCGCAGGTTAAGGCAGTGTATGTGAAAAATCTGCCTAAGAATGTAACAGAAGATAATTTGAGACAAATGCTTGAACGCCATGGTGAAATCACTAAAGTGGTGCTCCCTCCGGCAAAATTGGGTATGGAGAGAAGTAGATTTGGCTTTGTTCATTTTGCAGAGAGGTCAGATGCCCTGAAGGCAATAAGAGGTTCGGAGAAGTACAAATTAGATGGTAGGTGCCTGTTCTTCTGCTGTACTTATAGTGTTAGTCTCTTGCATCCATAGCTCATATTAATACGAAATTTTCTTTGTCAATTATAGGTCGAAGCCTTGAGTGCTCGCTGGCAAAGCCACCAGCAGAACGCAGACCGGAACCTGGATCAAGTACTCAAAAAGCAGCCCTCCTTCCAAGCTTTCAGCATCCTTTTGGTTTTGGGTTGCTACCATTTGGTGCACTTGGAGCAGGTTATGGAGCTGCTGGGTTTGCTCCGGTAAGGCATGCTCTTCACAATCTGACTTTTGTCCTCAGTTACTTCATTAAAGAAAGTGTCATTTTTCTGCCCTGATAGGTTGACCTTCTTTTTTGTAGCACATGATGTATGGCCGGGAACAAATACCTGGGGGCATGGTAATGGTGCCCATGCTATTTCCTGATGGTAGAGTTGGATATGTTCTGTAAGACAATAAACTTATTACTCAACATATATGGCCTTGAATTGTATTGATGGTAGTAAGTGAAATCCATATTCTATCTGTTTGCAGCCAACAACCTGGATCACAAGTATCTACGCCTCCGCCACAGCCAAGAAGGGGCAACAGAAGCGATGGGGGGTCTGGTGGAAGCCGGCAAAATAATGATAACCGAGGCCGCAGATATCGTCCCTACTGATTCTTCTTGCCATTTGGTTATGATGATTCAGATTTATGTTGGTGATCACCTTCTTGAGACCAAGTCATCATCATTCATCAGATTTTACTTAATCTTGCTTAAGCTTATCCTTTTTGACATGCTTGTAGTTTTCTTGTGGGTTGAGAGACTTCTGTAGGGTAAATTTTTTACTAAGAGTGCTTTAGAATGTAGTACTATAGGATCATAGTGACAGCCATTATCCATCGTAAGGATGAATTTTTTGGTGATGAAATTTAAGTATACAACTGATTTCAATCTTTTGAAATATATTATCCATTAGGGAATATTGGATATTTTCCCGCTCTATCAAGCAAGTGACGTCTTCTACCATTTTTTCTTTGAGAGCATAAGCATAAGCAAATATTATGACTTATAAGTAGTAGATCATGTTTTCAAGAAAAAAACCAAAAACAAAAACAAGAGAATCATAGATATTTTCTCCATTACGAAGTGAATTGCCAATGCAGAGCTATCGCGCCCACCACAGGTAGCAAACTATTAATCGACTCAAAGTCATTATCTGAGGTGAAGAATTCCACCTACAAAAATTTTTTATACTTAATTCTCAAGCGATTACACTATAAAATTATTTACCTTTCCCTTAAAAAATACGACCGAATGACAACTCATTACTTTAAAAAATCGGAATGGACTGGTAATTTGAACGGGTAAACGTTCCTTTTACCCGTTTTCTTAAGTTGTAACAATTCTGTAATTTGAACGCCTTTTTTATAAAATGTCCAAATATCACAGATGGTGATCTATCCTTCTCCAATAAAATATAAAATATAATGTGATCCAAAATTAAAGAAGAACAAGCTTTGTGAGCAAAGGTGCATCTCCCTCCCTCCTAATCAACGTAACACGAATTAGGCTCTGGCCACATCACTGATGCGGGAGATGGAGAGGTGTTCAGCGGAGTACGAATAGAATAAGTAGAATTTGGCTGTGTTGAGTGTTTAAACTCGACTCATTTGTCTTCAATCATCTAATAATATATATAGATTAGTGTCTTTTATCTTGGCATCAAACCTTAAGTCTCTTCGATTGATAAGTACATTTTCACGTGCTACATGCTTTACAATATAATTCTTGTTGGTTAGTTGTGAGTATTTAACCATGACAAACAAAACACAGTACAGAAAACAGATAGCCGACTTATTGAAGGTAGTTTACTCAATCATATTCACCTCATCAAAGCAACACTGACATAAATTTTACAATCAAACAAAAACATTGAAAAGAGAAACATGTCAAATCACTAACAGATGGCATTAAAGCATCACCTTAATCCTCATCAAAGCAACACTGGCATAAATGTTACAATCAAACAAAAACATTGAAAAGAGAAACATGTAAAATCTCTAACAGATGACATGAAAGCATCTCCTTAATCCTCATCAAAGCAACAATGACGTTGGCCATGCAATTGAAAAAGTGTGAAACAAAGATGCAATTCACACATCGATAACATGAAACAACCACCTAAGAAGAACCAAACGAGAGAAAAAAAATCGAATTCTTTCTGCCTGTTTTCGAAGTGGAGAGAGAGAGAGAGAGAGAGAGAGAGAGAGAGAGAGAGATTAAAAGAAGTAGAAAACTACGTAGCAGTGAAATAGTGGATGAAAAGGCGAGCGCTCTCGGAGAAGGCGAGGAGGGCGACCTTGTTGACGGCCATGTCTTCCCCCTTTGAGCCCTGGGCCAGAAGACTCTTCACCATCCGCCGCACGATGGCCCGGGGCAGCTCCTCCACCGCTTCCTCCGCCGCCTTCGCCATACGCAGCCGGTTTCCCTCTCGACCCTTAGCCGGAAAATCTCGCCGGCGCCGCCGGTACAGATAACCGGGAAATCTCTCCGGCGAAGAAGAGCTGGCCGACCGGCGCCGGCGATCAATTTGTTCCCGCCTTTGAAGAAGGAAAACTTGACTAAAGCCACCTCGTCATGGGCCGCTTTTGAAGTTGGGCCTTGTTTGTGGGCCTAATAAATTATTCTTTAAAAATGTAGCAAAGAGTAGTTCTCTTTTTTATATATATGATTGGGTGGGTGGACAAGAGAGAGGGAGCGGGAAAGGAAGGGGAAAATATTTTATGGAAAATACAATATTAATATGTATTGCAAATAAAAAATTCTTACCAAATTCTTTTGTTATCAAAATTTATTGGAAAATCAAAGAAAAAAAAAACTGCAACCTACACCCAATAAAAAAATAAAGGACACTTTGAGGGGGGAACAAGGTGAGTACCGATAAAAATCGAATTCCCGTTTGTTGTTGGTTGATCGCTTAGGCTCTTCCACCTCCAATGCGAATGGGGACACATAATTTTTGTTGCATCTACTAGGGAAGTTTTTTGTTTGTCCTTCGCTTTTTATCATTGTCTATATTAGCAAATATCCAATCTTAGTCGCAAATTCTTTGTTTAATAAATATAGTGGTATATGTATGGGTATTGGGTGCCTGGTTACTTCCTTGTTGGGGCTTGCTCCAATGTTTCCTGGTTGGGTGGTGTCAGATATCTGAGATATTGTGGTGTGTTTGGAGGATGCATATTGGGCTATGGTTGTTGCCTTGCGTGACTTTTTCAACTTGTGGTTTATATGTAAACGCCTAACCTAATTAATATAAACTTATAAGCTTAGTTATCTCTTAAAAAATATTAACCAAGTTAAAGATCATAAGAACATACCGATTAATATATATTAGATTTTATCCATATAGACGTTGGAAGTGAGACTAACTTTGGGGGATCTTATATTCTACCATACTTTAAGGAAATTCTGTTATCAAAATTTCTTTTTTAAGCTCATAAGCATATTTATCTAAATCTATATCTAAATAGACTTTCATTATCAAAAATAGTTTTGGGTTGGCTCTAATACTATCTATAATGACCTGATCTAATAAGTGTAAACAAATAGGCTTAATTAGTTATTTCTTTATAAGTAATTAATTAATCAAGTTGAAGATAAAAAATAAATCCCCACTAATGTATTGGATCCTACCCATAGGTATCGAATGTGAGGCTAATTTTGAAGATCTTACATTATGGACTTGGGTATGCACACTGCTTGAGCTCTTTGCTTAATTTTAATAATGAGGTACATACTTAATGTGGAAGAGAATTAACTACAAATACTTATCAAGAATAGTTATTCCCAACAATCCTTAGGTGCCTTATGTACATCGCAAGAATGAACAAAAATATGGAAATGGTTTAAGTATATGGCAAGCAAGTAAAGACAAATAGGATAGGCAAGGCAAATAGATAAGTAAGAACCCAAGTAAGAATGTGTGTGTGTGTGTGTGTGTCACTACAATTTCTTTTCTAAATTGCTACTCATGTTGGCGAATTAGTCAAACTATAAAAGTAGTGAGATTGCTTCTAAAACCCCAACTTTGATTTAGGGTTTTACCCAATTTGGGCTAGTCTTGAGCAGGTTCATGTTGCTTAGGCTTTCGGACTATGTGTATGATTCCTAGATGGTCGTATGAGTATATTATGAAGGCTAGGTTTGTCCGATATTGTTTGGACAGATTTATCCGGCCACGTGGATATTTTTAAAATTTTGTATTTATCCGGTTAAGTGGATATTTTCTAAAATTTTCTAAAATATGTATATGGATATTTTCTAAGATCTTCGTACTTATCCGCTGATGACATAATGCCTCAAAGAAGAAGTTTCGCTTGTTCCACAACTGCCGGAGGAAGAATTGCCAGAAGAAGAGGTAGACGCTGTTTTACAACTGCCGGAGGAAATTTCTCACCGAGGAATTATCCCAATTCTATAAAAACCGGGTGCTTCTACTGGAGAAGGGGGGGAGAAAATTTTTTAGATAAAAGAAAAGACTTGTGTTTGCTATTAGAGAGAAGACACCAGAGCTATAGAAGAAGGAACAAGGTTTCATCTCCCCCGTCTCCTACATGAAGAAAATGATGCAGCCATGAAGAAAGGAAGAAAGCTCGTGCCTTTTTGAGTTCATTTTGGAGCCCTACTTCACAAGACGCTGCTGCAAGAGAGTCGAAGTCACTGTAAGATCGTCATTTTATTTTTTCCTTTGCAGATAAAAACAGGAACAAAGCAGCCAAAGACGGACTTCAAGGATTTTTCCCGACAACCACCGGTCGTCCTAGACCCGAACGTGGTGCCCGAAGTGAAGAAGGGAGAGTAAG
>JAVDBV010050210.1:0-22714 GCA_032619315.1 Piper longum
TTTCCAGATTCCATATCAATATCAAAACTTGGAGGGTTGGTAGCCATTTCTTGTTTAGTATAATAATTTGGAGGATTAGAACGTACTTTGTCTCATGATGGAAGCATCACTAACGTTGCTTGCACTAATCATAATGATTAGTCGATAATTAAAGCCCGCAAATCAGATCCACCATCCAACAATCTAAGCCCATTACCAAGCCCACTAATACTACCTCTTCCCCTCAAACCCCCTCTGCGCTCCCGCCTCCATGACCGCCGGCGACACCCCCGCGGCCGCCGGCTACGTAGCCGGTGGCGGAATATTCCGGAGACGTCCCCACGAGGCCGCCGACTCGCTTGAGGCCGCCATGGTCGAATCCTACGCCCTTCTCCTCCCCGACCTCTCCCCTCCCTTCCCCCTCGCCGTTCCCTCCCCTGCCCGCTATTGCCACCTCAACCGCGCCCTCCTCTTCGCCCTCCTCACCGCCGGCGCCGATGGCAACGGAGGCGGCGGCGGCGGCGTCTGGAAAGTCCACCTAACCCACCTCCACGCCGCCGTCACCGACGGGTATTCCTATTTCGTCTCCCTCCTCCTCCCCATCTCCTCCCACGCCTTCCCCTACCTCCTCCCCCGATCGAAGGTCTGCCTCCTCTCCCTCGCCGCCGTGTTGATCGACGTCGCGGCCGTCGGCATCGACAATCTCGTCATAAACCTCCTCCGGCAGGCCAAAGGCGGCGACTTTGGCGGGGAGAATCTCTGGTTCTGCTTCGAGCTGCTCAAGCTCCTCTTCCAACACTGGGAATATGTCGAATCCGAGCCAGAGATTCTCTCCGCCGGCCTGTTTGTTTTCCTACGTTTAGCATCCGACCACTATGTATTGCCAGGCAACACCCACGAGCAGTTGAAGAAGATGGAGGTCGAATTCTGCGTTCGAGTTCTTCGTTCCTCGTTTGCTCATTGCTTGCGGCTTGGAAGGGACTTGATCCGTCTTCTTCAAGATGTGGTTTGTATTCCGGAGTTTCGAGCTGTTTGGAAGGAGTTGTTATCAGAACCTGCAAAAATTTTGCAGCTTTACAAGACGAGGACTCCAAGCCGGTACTTTTCGCTTCGGTTATCGCCGCAGGTAGAGATGCAGCTGAGATTCCTGCTATCTCGTGTGAAGTGGGGATACCAGAAGCGTTACCAGCTCTGGTTTGCTACCAGATACCTCTCTGCACCTGAGAATCAATCGACCATACCTGATTTGATTCGTTTCATATGCTGCGCACACCACCCATCCAACGAAATTCTTCAATCGGATGTTATCTCAAGATGGGCTGTTGTTGGATGGCTGCTTAAATCTTGTGTGAAGAATCATGTGGAAGCAAGGGCGAAGCTTGCATTGTTCTACGATTGGGTGTTTTTTGGTGAAGGAGTTGATAAGATCATGAACATAGAGCCTGCTGTTCTGTTGATTGTGCATTCTGTGCCTAAAAATATGGAGATCACAAACGGGCTTTTGGAGTTTCTGTTCTTGCTTGTCGACAATTATGACTTAGGGTGCAAGGATTTGTTGGCTAATGGTGTTAGGACGTCATTTAGATTGCTGCTTGAGAAGGGTGTGGTGGGCTCTTATGAGCCATTGGTGGCTGCTCTTTCGCCTCCGTTGAGATCAAGGTTTCTGATGTTTCTTCCCCAGTTGAAAGGCCGGCAGCTTCCTGCGCCGGTGCAGGCTTTACCTTGTGTTAAACAGGTTAATGATGGTAGAACGCTGGCTTGTCAGGATGAGGCAAAGGTCGATGGTGAGATTATTGAATCCGTGCAGGATGCAGATATCCAAGTTTCCTGTAGTGGTGGAGTTGATAAGATGCTGGAGGATTTCAGAAGAGAGATACAGTTCTCGTGTAAAAGGGCCCTGTCTACTTTGGAGAGAATGTTATGTATTATTGCTGAAACAGGTGCAGAATTACAGAATGGTGTTGGAGTGGAAGGTTGTAGTTTGAGTCCTGATGCTTTGGCTGGTCATGTGAGTAATGTTCTAAGTTCAAATGCATGTGAAATATTTTCTCATGGGATCCAATCTAAGGCTGAAAGTAAATGGGCGACATGTTTAATTATTCGTTCTAGTATCGTCTTTAAAAATGAGAAAATACTAGATATGATTTTATGTTGGTCTAAGAAGGGGAGACCCGTTGGTGTTTGGTTTTTGTGGTATGCTGCAAGCCTTGCTGATGAAGCACACACTGTAAGTGGTCTTGGACATTCTGAGAGTTACAAAAATCTTCTTTCATCTTCAGAGGAAGGAAATCAAATTGATTCTGAAGATTTCACCCTGGAGAATTCACTATTGAAATGTCATATAAACATGTTCATCAATCGTGATAAGGGTCGCATATGCAACAAGGAAGATTCTCTTCCAATTGGTTATGAATTCGTCGAACAGCTCTTAGATGATGCTTTTCTTTTTTATAAGAAGTTTTTAGAAGTTTGTGCAATACATACACTTCCTTCCCCGTCAAGAAGTTGTAACTCAAACAGTACTGTAGCGTTTGATTTGCTCATTTCAGACGTTGAAATTTGCCACGGATGGAAACTGGGAAGACCTCGGTTACTGTTCTCTTCTGTCTTCCGCTATCTATCTAGCCTATCCACTGGTAATCAAGATTTCATTCAGATGTGTATGAAACTATTAGATCCCGCTGAACTAGTAGCCATTCAGATTGAGCTTGGGTTGAAGAGATTTTCTATATTCACTGACAATTTAGATACTATTTGTCATCTAGTTCAGAGGTCCTTCCTATGGGATGCCGCACAACAATACAAATTTTGGATGTTATTAGTTACTGAGTTGTCGGCATCAAAAGTTCAGGTGGGAAAATTGGTAAGTTATGCCTGCTCAGCTATTTCAGAGCCAAGTGCCAATCCGGCTGTTGTTGGAGGGCTTCTGACTCTTGTAAGATCTCTTCGCCCTACGTTAGAGCTTGTTTGTGTGGTAATGACCTTGCCAAATAGTCATGCCAACTTCTCTGCTTCAGTTTTGGCTTCTTGGTTCATTTCAAATTCGTCACTTTTGTCTGATACTTTGGGTGATTGGCTTAAGTTGATAGATAAAACAACTTGCGATGGGATATGTGTTCCTGCCTTAGAAAGATTTGTAACTTTTCTTGATTCAAAGGATATTGCAGTTGATGATAATACTTCACTTGTAAAAAATAAAATGTCGAGCATGGTAAAGAAACTTTGCTTCGGCTAAAATTTTGTCAAATTAGTGTACTAATTGTTTTTTTTATAGTTTTTGTAACATAAAGAAATGTCGGGTGAATGAATGAATTTACACAGGAACTGTTCTTCAAAGCCAGATTTATTGACATAGTCTGTTCGGGCCGGTTTGGTCCTCTGGAAACAAACAATAACCAAATTACTCATGTCAAAACAAGCTCAAAATTAAGATGGTGAAATTTTACTTTAGGCTGATCCAAGGTCCGAGGTGCTTCACTCATGGCATGCCTGCAAAGTCGCACAATCGTGGTTTACAATTTTCATAATTATACATTTTACATGAATGAATTTGGTGTTGTAGCCGCTGTGTTTTACATTTTACATTTTACATGTTTCCGCCTGCTCTACTTCAGATGATCTCTTGATAGATATACTGTAGCCCGCTTTGACTAGGTGGATTAGGATGGTAAAACTGGCATATCCTTGGAACTGGATAGCGCCATGTTTCCGCCTGCTCTACTTCAGATGATCTCTTGATAGATATACTGTAGCCTTACAAGTATGCATTAATCACCAGTAGTCACCACATGAACATTTACCATCTTTCATATGATGGAATCGATTAGAGTCTCTGACAATAATCTCTCGTCCCGCGGCCACTGAGATGTATTTGATTGCATTGTGACAATCTCCACATACACGCAAGTTCTTAAATATTCGGATGGGTGCAGATGAGCTTGAACTTATCAGACCAAAGGCCACAGCAAGTTTTTCGCTGTGTTGGAATAGATATTGTTCCTTCTGTTCTTCCTCAACTTCGTAGAGGACAAAATTCGTATCTGGTACATAACCCAACTCTTTAATTTCACAAGCCAACTGATCTAGCTTACGGTAAATTTCCTGTGCCCTACAGTGCGAAGTGTCACCAACATAGAACTTGTGCATGACATTATCAGATTCAATCCAACTACAACCAGCTTCTTTAACCATCTTCTTCTCTTTCATGCTTTTCCTAATCTGAGACACCTCCTCCCACCTTCCTGTAGAAGCGTATAAATTTGATAATAGAACATAAGCACCTGGATCATGTGGCTCCAACTCCAGTATCTGTTTGGCAGCCACCTCT
Organism: Piper longum; assembly: GCA_032619315.1. Classification (NCBI taxonomy): domain Eukaryota; kingdom Viridiplantae; phylum Streptophyta; class Magnoliopsida; order Piperales; family Piperaceae; genus Piper; species Piper longum. Next base: position 4,307 of record JAVDBV010050210.1, read on the forward strand.
CCAAACTCCATGTTTTTATGAACACGGCAAGCTCCAAGTAAAGTTCGCCATACCACAGCGTCGGCCATCATGGGCATTGCCAATACAAAATCATGAGCTTTCTCGATATACCCAGAACGACCGAGAAGGTCAACCATGCAAGCGTAGTGCTCCATCCGTGGAGCAACCGCGTGATCGTTCAACATAGAATTGAAGTGTACCCACCCTTCATCAACTAAACCCACATGACTGCAAGCTGATAAAACTGCTACATACGTGACTTCATTAGGCTTAACTCCACAAGATATCATCTGATGAAACAAGTCAAGAGCTTCTCTCGCACAACCATGTTTCGCAAGACCGGTGATCATTGAAGTCCAGGAGATCACATTCCTATCTTCCATCCTATGAAATACTAGGGCTGAATTCTCTATAGATCCACATTTGGAATACATGGAGATTAGAGCGTTATTAACACCACGGTCTGTACTACAGGCCGATTTTAGCAGTCGACCATGAATTTGCTGGCCCTTACCCATTGCACCAATACTCGCTGCTCCACTTAATAAGCTGGCAAATGTGAAAGAACTTGCGCCAATCCCAGTGTGCTCAATCTGTTGGAAAAATTCAAAAGCTTCTTCTGGGTTTACATTCCTTGTGATGCCATCTACCATAACATTGTAGGAAATCATATTCTTCTCCATAAGAAGATCAAAAGCCTGTCGTGCCTCTTCCATTCTCCCTGAACGAGCACACAGGTTAATGAAAGAATTGCCCACGCAGTTTACTGATGCCAAACCCAACTTAGTAACCTGCCCATAAATCTGTTCGCCCAATTTCAAATCAGACAAGCTAGCCAAAGCCTTGAGAACACAAGAAAAAGTGAACTGGTTCGGACGTACACCATCTGCGTTCATTTCAACAAAAAGGTTAATAGCCTCCCATTCATTGCCGTGTTGTACATATCCATTAATCACGGCAGTCCAAGACATAACATTGTGATCAACCATCCGTTCAAAAACTTTCCTTGAATAATCCATTGAATTCTCACACTTTGCATACATGTCTACTAAACTACATCCAACACAAACATCATCCTCCAGCCTTCTCTTAACAGCTACACAATGCAACTGTCTGCCAACCAGATTAGACTCCAACTGCACACAAGCCGAAACAATACTGCTAAGAGTAAACTGATCAGGCACAAATCCCTCTCCAACCATATACACAAACAAGTTCACAGCCTCTTCTGCGCACCCAGACTGCGAATACCTGGTTATCATCAACGTCCAAGTGACGGCATTTCTCTCAGGCATTTTATCGAAAACCTTCTCCATCGAAACCAAATCGTCAACTTTCGCAAACATATCAATCAGAGCACAACCAACGCAAACATCAGACCCAAGGTACCCAGTTTTAATGGCCGACCCAAACACCACCCTCCCAATCGACACAAACTCGTAATTCGAACAAGCCCGGATCACACTCGAATAGCAGAACTGATTAGGGAACACGTTCGCTGCAAGCATTTCTACAAACATCAAAATGGCATCCGAACTCTTGCAATTGTCAACGTACCCGGACACCATCGCCGTCCACGACACCAAGCTCCGGTCTTCCGGCGGAATCCCGGCGAAGATCGACTCGGCTGTGGCCAAGTCGGCGGCTTTGGAGTAGAAGGTGATGAGGGAGTTGAGGAGGACGGTGTCGGGGGCGAGGCCTGAGGCGAGGAGGCGGCGGTGGAGGCGGCGGCCGAGGGCAAAGTCGCGGGTGCGGATGCAGGACTTGAGGATGGCGGAGTAGGAGAGGAGGTCGGAGGGTACGCCGCGGGAGGCCATGATGTCGAGGATGGAGAAGGCGGCGGGGAGGCGGCCGGAGGAGGCGAGGCGGAGGAGGCGGTGCTTGAGAGGCTCGAAGTCAGGGTGCTTCGGAGGAGGGTGGTATGGGGGAGCGGCGACGGTGAGGACGGAGGCGGCGGCCATGGCGGAGATGGGCGGAGCCGCCGCCGTGTAGGGTGGAGGTGACGAGGCGGAGGGATGGCGGGCGGAGGATGATATTCTTGAAAAATTGTTTATGTTCGCCAGCCTCACATTCATTCATATTCTTGACGATTGGCGGCTCGCTAATTTGATTTATTTTTTTATTTAATAAAATAGGCTTGCCCATTTGGCTTGATTCAAAAATGTAAACCTTATATGATAAAATTTTGGAGACCAATATATGTATTCTAGATTTTCTTTTGAGATTTAGTCTAAAATTACGAGGAGAGCATTTTAGTAGAATTGTTAACGATGAACAACTGTAAGGGAAAAAAAAGAAAATCGAATAAATTTAGTGTCTAAATTGTATATGCCAATCTTCATTTTCTCAACTAAATTAACATTAAAATATTTTTCTAAAAAATAAAATCTACTTCCATAAATTTTCACATAGACAGACATCCTAGATGTGCAACATTAATTTTCACATAGATGCCCACCAAACAGAGGAACAAAATGCCAAAAACTGGTTTCTACATGCTCTTTTATTCATTAGGAGATGGCAGAGATTGACGGCCATTACAGAGTCTGAGACCCCCCAAAATACTCATGGGCCTTTTGACAGAATGCGTGGCCCAATAACAAAGCCCACAAAACTTGCGTTTGAACCCTGAACTCCAAACTCTTTTTTTTTTAACAAAATATCAAAGTTGATTTGACAAAAAATCAAATTTTAAATCGAGACGCGAGTACAAACACAAGCGCAAACCTGCTTTGTAGAGCTTAATGCAAACTTTAGACTCAGGTTCCAAGGGAAGCTTAATCATGCTTACAACGAGGTATAGAGTAAAAATTCATAATTAGTTAGAGACAAGTTTAATTCAAGTAAACATTCACAACAATGGACCTGAGGTGAAATTTCCTCGCGGGCTATCCATAAATTTTATTCATTGTGGCTACTGACAAAAATGTGCAAGCACAATCGAGTTTACAAGTTCTTGTTAAGGAAGAAAAAAATTAGTATTAGCAAGTGACGTTATTGTGTCAATTATATTTAATTTAATGCGAGCCTCTAAATCATAAAAATAGTTAGATAATGAGGACTAAGATGAATGACTAAATATTTTTGATATTTTTATAGCAACTAATTCTTAATAAGCTCTAATTAATAAGTAAATGGGGATTTTTTATTTTTTGTTGTATTTATTAAGCTTAAGTCAAACGTATAATCCAGCTTGGAAATCTTTTATGGGCCGAATGAAAAGCGTCCGACCCAACAAAATAAAGCCCGCCCTCGCCTAAACCTCTCGTCGGAGCGCCGGCCAAGATTGCGGCGGCGGCGGCGGCGCGGCGGAGAAGATGTCGTCGACGCTGCTAGAGGTTACGAGGGCGGCGCACGAGGAGGTGGAGCGTCTGGAGCGTCTCATCGTCAAGGACCTGCAGACGGAGCCCGCCTTCAACCGCGACCGACTCTTCCAGAACCACCGCGTCCGCGGCATGATCGACACCGTCATCGCCACCAGCGATAAGCTCGTAGTCTTCTCTTTTCATCTTTATTCTTTTTGCGTTTAGTTGTCGATAGTGCGGTGAAAGTTTGCTGCTTTTGCTAGGTCGAGATTTACGAGGATAGGGACAATGCGAGGAAGGAAGAGATTGCTGCTCTTGGTGGGAAGAATGAGACCGGTACTAATGTTTTTGGTACTTTCTATGATCGGTTGAAAGAGGTGAGCTATTTTCTTTGGAGTGTGAATGGGATGCAATTTGTTGCTTTCTCAACAACCTAGGCATGTCGATGGTTTACTGGTTGTTTATCATATTATCTTGGAGTTTTTTTTGTTGGAACATGGGGCGTTAAGGTGATTGTATGAAGAGTGCGCATTCTGTGGGATTAGAGTTTTAATGATAATTGAATGCATGTTATTTGCAGATTCGTGAGTACCACAGACGTCATCCAGCTGCGCGAGTTGTCGATGCTAGTGAGGAGTATGAAGAGCTTTTAAAAGAGGAACCGCTCATCGAGTTCAGTGGCGAGGTGTGCCTCTCTAAATTAACCTCCTCTCTCTTAATATACTCATTAATAGTTCCATTCGTTCAATTGCTAGACTTGCATCGAGACTAGGATCATGTTACTCATTTCAAGATCACCCAACTATAACTATAATTAGAGTATTATATTTTCTCGGTGTGTTGATGATATATTCCTAAGCCTTGACAATTTATTCTACAAGTAAATTCATAGCTTCCAGATGACTTGAACAAAAAATATCAATTATTTGAGATATAATACCGGAAACCTGATGACTTGAGCAAAAATATCAATTGTTTGAGAAATAATACTGGAAACTAGAAAAATGAAGTTCCTGTGGAAGGAAGAATTAAGTTGACATGAGCCTCCTTTTCTGCGTGGGTTAGAAGTTGGACCTATTGGATTTACATTCGTGCCAAAGATATTTAAAGAGCCAAAGGAGGAGAGTTTTGTTTGGGGAGGGGGGGCGGGTGAATTGGGGGATTACATTTGTTATGCTGAATAGTATGTAATTTGAATTTCAATTTGGTCAACTTGAATGTTATTCTGATGAAAAGCTTTGTCATGCATGAATAGGAAGCTTTTGGACGATACCTAGATATGCATGAATTGTATAACGAGTATGTCAACTTGAAGTTAGGAGAACCTATAGAATATTCCGCCTATTTGGATGTGTTCCCACAAACGCATACTATACCTCGCAATCGGAAGTTTTCAAGGCAAGTCAGATGCTTCTCCTTTTGACATCTAACTTTTAAAAAGGGGTGAATAATTATGTCTATGCCTATCTAAATATTCATCTGATGTTTCATTGCAGGCAATACAGGGATTACTTTGAACATGTACTTGAATATTTAATATCCTTCTTCCAGCGTACGGAGCCACTGCAAAACCTGGACAGAATATTCTCTAAGGTTCTATTTCTCTTGTCTTCTAATTTGTGTTTCTCTCATTTTTTCAGTGTGTTGTGTGTGTGTGTGTGTGTGTGCGCGCGCGCGTGTGTGTGCGCTCGTCTTTATCTGTTTTTTTTAAAGGCAGTTTCTGCTGCTTAAATATCAATTCACTTGCAGGCTGAAACTGAGTTTGAAGAACGTTGGGTGGAAAATAAGGTTCATGGATGGGAGAAAACAAACATGGAAAACGGTGATGTTTCTCTAATTATTGATCTCGACTATTACAACAACCCAGAAGAGCTCATGGAAGTTGGGGCAGAGAAGTTGAAAGAGGTATTTCTAGCTCTTAATTAGTTGTTAGTAGATGTCTCTGTCAGACAGATCTGTAACAAATTGATGGTACACTTATATTTTTCATAATAGTGGTGCTAAGAGCTCGTTTTTTTTGCATCATCTGACTGCAGTAGATTTAATCTATATCTAAGCTGTTTATTTTGTTGCTCATTATCAGAACTATGGACAGAACAAGTTGCAGTAGTAATATGTTTGATGATTTTTGTTGAAATGATTTTTACCTCAAATGCACAAGGCAAAGTTTGTGTCTTGCTGTATGATAAGGAAGCACAGCTTATTTTTCCTTCCAATGTACATGGCTTACCATTTTTTGCATGGAGACTACCTGGTAAAAACATTTATATACAAATATAAATATATATATATATATATATACATATATATATATATATATAAATAAGGAAACGATAAGAGTGAGAACTTTAGGAATCCATTTTTAGATTGTTGGAAAGGATTCACCAGTGATGTTGCTTTTACTCTTCAAAAGGTTTTTTTGTCATGATGCTTTTACAATTTAAACCCAACACTCTAAAAATGGGTTCCTAAAGTTCCCAAGTTCTCACTCTATTATTTCCCTATATAAATATATATAGTGAATTCTTGTGGGAATTCGTTGTGAGCCCTCCACCTTTGTATAAATTGCGAATGTGCTTTTGACTTAGTCTTTATTTATGTCACTCTTTGCTTACTAAATTAATGTTAAAGTTATCTTTATTTTCTTGGTTTTCTTGATGTTGGTTACTATGTAGGCACTGACAGCTCTAGGTTTAAAAAGTGGTGGGACACTTCAGCAACGCGCAGAAAGGCTTTTCTTAACAAAGGTAAGAGTTGTTTGAATTATTCTGGTCTACAGGTACTTTTATCTTTAATTAGTCGTATGCCTTTCGATTTGATTGCCATTCTCATGCAGGACACACCTCTTGTGGAGTTAGACAGAAAACATTTTGCGAAAGGTTCTTATGGCTTAGAACATAGTAATGGAGTGTTGGCTTCAAAACATACTAATTCCTCAAAAGAAATTGCTTTGATGGAGGTCAAGATACAAAGATTATGTGAACTGTTAAATGAGGTGCCTCCTAAGTGAATTTTTTATTTAAGAAAGTGTTTTTTCACGTGTTATCTCTTGTCATGTGCTTTCTTTAATCTTCATTGTTACTTGACAAATTATTTGTGCTTGCTTTTCTTACATCCCGCTAAGCGAGGTACTTCACTTCAATGAATTAGAATAATTATTGCAGACTTAGTCCCATGATTTTTTTTATTGCAGAATTTATTTCTTGTCAATGTTTTATCTAAGTTCCCGGTTGTTTTTCAACAAAATATATAAACATTTTTTCAACATTTTGTATTATCTTTTAAAATTTTTGGAACTGTAGAAAATTGCTCAAACAAAGGAGAATGTGGAAAAAAAACAAGCTTTGACATATGAAGAAATGGAAGCGGAGCGTGAAGAGGTAATCTGTTGAATGTTTACGATACTTAATCATTTTTCTTATTAAAAAATAAGGATTCCAGTGTGAGGTAGTTGAAGGTAAACTGATTAGCTTTTCTGATTGTAACAATGAGTATTTTTCATAAACTAAGTAAGCAATTGTCAGTAGAACACTTCTATTAGCATCTGTTCTATGTAAATGGACTTCCAGTATTGTTTTAGCATCAGTTCTAATCTAGAAGTTGGGAACAAGGATCCTAGTATGTGGGTGGATAAGTTTGTCAGGAACTGTATAATTATAAGGATGTTATGGTCCTGGGCCATAATTTTTAAAATTTCATGTCTTTTTTGATGCAAGATACCTGATTAGTATCTATTTCAAATATCATTTTGATTATTGGGCTCCAGTTTAGGCTCAAGTTTTGGGCTTGTTTTGAGATATGATTCTTTTCTTGATAGTCTTCTATGTCTTTCAATATCTACTGTTAAACTTGCTATTATTAGGCATTATAGATTACTTTTGACTCTCAGCTTTCACTTAAGCTTCCTTTCTCTTTAATTATCAAACAGGAAGAAGTACCAGCTGATACTGAAAGTGATGAGGAGGATCAGCAAATCTACAATCCTCTGAAGCTTCCCATGGGTTGGGACGGCAAGCCTATTCCTTACTGGCTGTACAAACTTCATGGTCTTGGGCAGGTTTGTGACATGTTTCCATCTGCATATATAGCAGCAGCTATAGTTTGTCTTTCACCTATGAATGGCATTATTATATCTACTGGTATGCTCCTGTTTTCTTAAATGTTGCCAGCGCTAAATTTTTTATGCTGTTAGATATTGGATAGCATGTAGATGCTGAGATTCAAATCAAAATGCCCGAGTTGTATGTGGGTGCTCATGTGAGTGCAATCACAGGCATTATATTTTATGTTGTCTTAGATGACGCTGGAGCATGAATAATCGCCCTTAATTAGTAGTTTTATTTTAAAAGGAATTATTTATCTTCTTATGGGTGGTCCTCAGTCCGGATAAAGGAAGAGGGTATTCAGCCTTTAAAATTTAACCTTTAGTAATCACATGGATTCTAGATTAGGATCCTTGTTCTCAACTTCTTTTTGGGGTAATAAGGTGGAAAAAGAAGTTTTATTTCTACATGCTTCTTTCCAGGAGTAATCCTCCATTAACGTCGCAGTGAACCTTTTCTGTGTTGGGCATGTACTTTTGTACTTCCCCAAGTATTGAAACAATGCCTTTTTTTCTGTCATTATTGCTGCATACATCAAGTGAGTTATTAAAATTTTCTATTTCCTAACTTTGTAAAATTGCAAGTCTAATTTAGCAAAGCTGAAGTTTGTTGTGTACTCTAAAAGAATTAAACAAGTCAATGTTGGCTATGTTGAGAATCTGATTCCATATTCCCATGCTAATTTCAGGAATTCAAGTGCGAGATATGTGGCAATCACAGTTATTGGGGACGCAGGGCTTTTGAGAGACACTTCAAGGAATGGAGGCACCAACATGGTATGCGTTGCCTTGGAATTCCCAACACCAAGAACTTCAATGAAATTACATCAATAAAGGTAAGCAATTCACCGGCCATCACTCATTTTATTCAAGCAAGAGAACTAAAGTGAAGGTTTCTTGTATAGTTCTAACTCTTCTTTGCGTCACTTAGTTTTTGTTTCTGAACCACTCTTTCCTTAAATTCAATTTTTCAGGAAGCTAAGGAGTTGTGGGAGAAAATACAAGTAAGGCAGGGAGTAAACAAATGGCGGCCTGACCTTGAGGAGGAGTACGAAGACAGGGAGGGAAATATATATAACAAAAAGACATACACAGATTTGCAACGCCAAGGACTCATTTAAGAAGGAAAATTCATGCCCGTATTCCCTCATTTTGTGGGAGCTGAGGAAACCAAAGTCCTAGTTTTAAAAGTTAGTGCTTGATTTTTCCCACAGTATAGTTTCATTTTCGTCGAGAAGACATACTGCCTATTTTCTCCTATAAGAACACGAATATTTGATTCTGTTACTAAATGTCTGATGCTGTCAACAAGATTTCTTGATCGATTCAGATGCAAATTTTTCGAAGGCTTATGGGCACCCGGTGCTTTAACAGAGTTAACTGGATGGCCCTCAGAGGTGCCTGTTAAGACAATTACTGGATGCCGCGCCAGGCTACTATTGCTGGATTGAGGACCAATCGTGAAGTTGACAATCTTAAACAGGAATTTTAAACTTTATGCATACAGTTGAATCCATCGTACAAGAGCTTTAATCAGTTATTCTATCACTAAAATATATTGAGATCCACTTCCGTGGAAACTTGGAATTCTGAATTGCAACAGGGCGAATTGAAAATCTGAATCTCGAAGTTAAGGGAATTACAAGTGATCATAGGGAGGCAAACCCGTGATTCAGACTTAATAAGCAATGGGCGGAGTGCAATCGGGAAAGCCTCACATATGTAGGTTCCCTAGTTCATCAAGTCTAGAATCATCATGCAAAGGAGTTTAAAACAAAGCTTGAGTTAAGAATTGTTCGTATTGACTTGGCTTGAGATTTGAGTTCGATGCGTTTAAACTCGAAAAAATATTTAATTAGATTTGGCTCATTAATATTATTGAAATCGCATTGAACTTATATAGTATTAGAAAGAAAATTTTGATCTTATATTAGTTGAGCATAAGTTAATTATAAGTATTTGCTCGGTTAAAAAATAAATCGAGTCAAATACGAGTCAAGTTCAAATACTATAAATTTTAGACTAGCTTGGTTAAACCTATAATACATCAAAACTCGTTAAAAACTCAAACATATTTGCCAAAAAATCAAGTTGAATTTAAAAAACATATATGTTTTGCTTGGCTCGACCCATTTACACTAGTACCATTAATACTTTATTTTAAACTATTAATACTTAATATTGATAAATTTCAATATATATATAATTATATTACTTGCACTAAAATTGATTAGTTAATAATATATACTTAATTTAAATTTTTTAATTATTTATTTATTTGTTATTTATTTTTTAAGAAACTCACAAGCATAATTCTATTCGGATTAAAATATTTTAAAAAATAAATTCCTTTTAATTGTTAATTTTTTTACTAATTAAAATCAAAATCATTTTAATATTTGAATACAACTATATACTTTGTTAAAATTGAGTAGATATTTATTATTTATAACTAAAAATAATGTCCGTAATATTTTTTAAAAAATTATTTTTGCATAATCCTAATATACATTATTAATACTTAATATTGATAATTTTAATATATTTATAATTATATTACTCAAACTAAAATTGATTGGTTAATAACACATACTCAATTTAAAATTTTACATATTTTTAATTATTTATTTATTCATTTTTATTATTTCTTATTTAAAAAGCTCGCAAGTATAATTCTATTCGAACTAAAATCATTAAAAAAATAAATTCCATTAAATTGATAATTTTTTTTACTTATTGAAATTAAAATTATTTTTAATATTTGTTTACAACTATACGCTTTGTTAAATTTGAGTAGATATTCATTATTTATAACTAAACATAATATAGTAATATTTTTTAAAATTATTTTTGCATAATCCTAATATACATTATTAATAAATTTTAAATGTACCCTGTACATCTAGTGGATCTTTAGCTAGCTCATTATAAAGAATAATGCGAGCATGAAAGCCGGGAAATTGATCAGGAAATTATTTTAATTCAATAAAACAATGATCAAAATTGGTGGTGTTGTCATTTCCTTGTTAAAATACATGTTTTCCAGCCTCAAAAAAATGGCATGTTGCTACTGATTCATGCCTACATTTCCCTATTCTTACATTGAGAGAATCTAAGGAGACAAAAAATGTGACAATACGGGAAAAATCAGGAATGAGAAGATTTTTACAGTTAAATGGTAAGTAAGCAGCGAAAAAAATTCCTCTCTTCTTCTGAAAGGACAAATAATGTAATGCTGTAAGGTTCCTCTAATTCATAAACAGTCGGCAATTTGAAGCTTTACAGAGACAGGGTACTTTGCAGTCTTACGATTCATCGGAGTCAAACGAGTAGTCGTACCTGTAAAAAAATAACAGAAACAGAAATATCAGAACCAAGAACTGAAATTTTATGATGCTAAAGCAGCAAACAAAAAGTGGCACTTCGTCTCCTGCAGAAGCATTTCTTTTTGCTATAAGTAATACACGAGACTCTTCATTGCCCATGCTCATGATCCTTGCATAGCAATTTGGCGTGCACTGTTCCAAAAAAGAGAGTAATACTTATGTTAATAACACAAATGATTAATATCTTTTCAAATAATTGTTAGGAACAAACTACTCACAGAATGGCTAATGAATCGTGCAATGTTCCCTTTCATTGTGGCATCAATCACAACTTCATCACTTATCTTAAACAACTGCAGCAGAAATATTCAGAGCAGCACTTAAATCAGCTGTGGTGGTAAAATTCAAATACTGTTTCAATGTCATGTCAAAAGAGTCAGTTACTGAGGTAACATATCAAAGCATGCAAATTCAAGTTCACTTGCGAAGAGAGGGAGGAAAGAAGAGATTGAGAGGTAGCAGCTCACATAGCAGTCCTTGCCTTCTGACCGGTACCTAATCTCTCTCAGATCTGCAATGCTGCGCCTTAACCGCTCGCCTCTCTACTCAATAATCTGCAAGACCGGAAGACAACAAAAAAGTGAGTAGATTCATCAATCAATGTTTTAATTCCTAAGTACTCATTTAGGTATCCAAATTTACACATAACCATCTGACAACCATTAAATTAGGTCTAGCTTCTCTTGAATTAACACAACCTATAATACAGCTGAAGAATATGTAAAGACATCACAATAGGAAAAAACTAGCATTCTACAAATGCTGAGAACAGAAGGTTGACAGTTTCCGATGTAAAATTGATGCCGTGCATGCCCAATTTACGAAGCTTATTTTAGGAATGATCCCTTTACAGAGCCTTGTTTTAGTTATTTTACATTAGTTTCCTGATTTGATTTCAGCATATTACTTGCCCTAGGAGTTTTTATTTAAGTTGAAAGTTTCCTTGTTTGAGTTTTACTTTGTTTAGGAGTTCCCTTCTTTTGTTTTACTTGTTGTAGGACTTGTACTCTCGGCGTTACTTGTCATGGAAGAAGAGCAACTACAAATACTTGTGCAATTGGCCAAAAGCCTCAGTTTTCAGTTGAGTAATAAAGTAATTCTTCCCCCAAATGTGCTCAGGCAACACCAACCCCTTTTCTTCTATTTCGTTTTTTTATTTTGCTTGTTTCGTTGAAACTAAATAATCGAGTAGTTTAGCATAAAAGTGCTTCAAAATATCCACCAGGCGACTTAAAATTATTCATTTATATTTATAAAAGCAACTGAAAATTAAATTCTTCTTAAAAAAATAACCTAAATCACTGGTCTGCGCTACTTTGCTTTGATTTTTTTAAAAAAATATTGAATGATATTTTGTTTAAAATTAGTTTATAAAATAAAGAATTTATTATATTTAAAATATCATATATATTTTTTATAAATGCTTAGTTATTTTTTGTCTTTTTTCTCTTGATATATACGTATGTATGGATATTGTTGTGGTGTCTTTTGAGCATTTACTATTTATTATAACACCCATTTATTTGTGATACAATTTTTTTTTTTATAAACTACAGGTTCACTGCTGTGGGTTTTATTGTCTTCAAAAGAGAAGTAAATAATATCTTGATACATGGTTTTAATGGTTTAGTTTTTTTGCGAAAAATGTAATTAGCTGTTCGGGGAAGGAGGGGAGCATGGCCCGCGCATTGTGCGGGGCCCTTGACTTGTATCCATGTTAACGGGTGGGGTACACAAGATTTTTCGTTCCTTCCCGCACAAGTATCGGTCGAGGGCATATCGCCGTCCTCGTCGAGCTCCGACGATCTGCTGTCGAGGGCTGCCGGAACCGATCGCCGCCACCGCCATCGCCACCTTCGTGGCCACCGCAAGCGGGCGATCTGCGGTTCCGCTAAGGCAAGTTCTTGGTTTGATTGTTTTGGGGGTTTATTATGAGAAGGCTGCTTTATTTTTGGAAGAAAAAAAATTTACGGAATTCCTCTCAGTAGCTGGCTACAATGTTATTTATTTGCCTGTTTTAGGATTAATTATGTGAATATTACTTGATTGTGGAGAAAAAGTTTGTTGCTTTACATGCGATAGCTAGATACAATGCTGATTCTATGATTGCCACGGGCTTTAACACTGTGAGGTTGCTTGCTTCGTGGAAGCCTAAAGTTTGTAGCTTTAAATTCTGTAGCTACCCGTTATAGTATTTCTTTGCTTCTTTTAGACTGAAATTACGTGTTATTGTTCGATTTTGTGAATTTTTTTTGTTGCTTTCCATTCAGAACCAAAGGATAATGGTATTTATCTTTGCTTCTTGTAGAGCGATATACATTGGTTGTTGCTCCTTTTCTCCAGTGACGATGGCGGCAAAACCTTCGCCCATGACTACGGAAGCAATTGCACTTACGGAGAAGAAAATGGATATGTCTCTAGGTTTGGGCTATTTTAGCTTTAAGGTTTTATGGTGTTTATGCCATGGACATGACGAGAGTTTGTTTGAAATACCTGATTCCTATATTTATTTATTTCTTTTTTGCAGATGATATAATTAAGATGTCGAAGAAGCCTAAAGTTAAACAGAACCGTGCTCCTGTGAGTGTCTTCTCTTTCCCTCTCTGATGTCTGGAGACGCACATGCATAATTGAACTCATATATAATTTCTGGCATGAATAGAAATGAAGTTCCTGTTATTATTACTTGTTTTTCTTCATTGATGCATGTCTCTTGTAATACTCACCCACATCATAGCTTTGTAAAGCGGGTGCATGTTTTTTCTACTCCAGGTCTTCTTGGACCATTTATATTCAGATTGGCTGTCATGGAAATTTATTGCTTGACAAATGTGATTTTTTTTTTAAATTAGTTGGGTCAATTGACAGGTTTTCGCAAGTGTTAATTCTGGTGATTTTGTTGTTTTGACATGTAAAAAGTGCGTACTGATTTTATGTCTTCATTATAATATGACGGCTGCTGGAAGTTTTTAATTTTTAATTCATTGTATATGTCTGTTCATATTAGTGCATTATGTCGAAACTTTACAGAATAAAAGGGGAGGCTTCCTAGGACCTTCTAGAGATAATTTTAGAGTTCAGAAATTCATGGAATCCAGATCATCACTTAGACAGGTTCTGAAACCACTTCCATTACTATAGTATTGCTTCTGCTCGTATTTTGGAAAATGCACGTGGTTTTATGATATGCATCGTCTTTCAGGCGGCTCTGGCAAAAAGAAGGTCAAAGTTTCAGGATAATCATTTTCCCAAAGCAACTGAAGGTGCAAGAAAATCTGTTAGCGCTTCTGTTGCAAACCGAGGTTATGCATATAGGAGAACTGCTAATGGAAAAAATATAAGGTGCTTTTTTATTTTGTTTGAATGCAGATAATTCGTTTTTCTTTTTTATGATAAGTTTGAAGTGTGATTAATTTTTGCAGGTAAAAGGCACATGGTTGCACAATTTTGAAATATTCTGATTTTTGCTAGCAACGGGGAACTTGCTAAGTGGATATTTTTCTTGAAACTAGCAAATGATGCTTTGCTAGTGGATGCCGTTTAGTTTTGTTTGAGTTTGATCTCGTGTATGGCCTAGCATAGTTTGGGAACTCTGATGGATTGACTTAATTGTCAATTGATGGTTGGTTTTTAGTTGGGTTCTGAATCAATACCACCAGCTTATGTTTTTCAATGATAACTTAAAGTTAAGCTTTCAGATAAGTCGTTTGTTGAAGCTGAAGTTCTCAAGCTGTATATTGGTCAGATTGAATGCTCTGATTCAGTTTTATGTTGTGGCTCTCTTTGAGGTGTCTCAGAATCAACTGTGTGCTCTGTTTCTTCCATCCCCATTAACATCAGTTTGAAATGGAGAAGATTTAAACCATGACATAATTTTTGGACATACTTGTGTTGTGTTTGATTTGCCTGCCTGTTATTGTGTTGATCCTTTCTGCAGGGGACTTATTTGCAAACTTATCAACTGTTGATTAGTTCCACCTATCCATGATTTTTGGATTTTGTAAATGTAGATTTTCAAGGAATGTGGACAAGTGCCCGATAGGAGATATGGTTTATGAGTTGTCAGCATGATCAGATGTGATCATTTTTGGAGAGGTGTCTGCTCCCGAAAGTTTGGATTTTATGTAGAGAGGCTTGATACCCTTCTCAATTTCATGAGAACTTTTTGCAACTGAGATAAGGGTTTAGCTCTCTTTTCAACAAATTAAGAACATTGTCCTCTGTCTGGTTTCTGAGTCATGAATTTATTCTGTCCGCCAATGACAACTGATTTGAAGTGGGAGTTTAAGACACAGGGCGTGGTTTTGGATGGTGCCCTTTTGACTTAAATGCCATGAGATTCTTTTGGGCTTTTACTTACTTGATTGTGAGCTTTACCTAACAAGCAGGTCTTTCAACATTTTGTTCAAGTCAGTCTCCTTGAGGAACGTACTAAATGATAAGATTCATTGTCAACTTCCTCATGCTGAGTTTTTTGACCAGTGTAGACATTTCCAGGTCGGAACAGTCGTGTAACTGGGATAACGTGTGTTGGAGTTTCGGAAGATGGCTCAATAAGGGAAGAAGGATTTCTTTATAAGTGGCCGGTGTGATTAGGGCAATCGTGGTTTAAAGAGTTTTTACTTCTGGATGGCATGAGATGGAGTTAAGCAATCTTGTGGGAGGTGATCCACTATTTTAAATTAAGCTCAAAATGACAGTCAGATGGATGCCAGGAATGTTTGGGATCTTCAGTATTTTTCTCCTTGATTTTGGGGTATCTTGGTTTGTCTTTATTTTCAAAATAACAACTGCAAGTTATATCAACGAGGTAAAATATTTCTGAATGTGAATGGTAAGTTGTCCACCCAGTGTGTTGTTTTGATGTTCAGAGTGTAAGTTGTTTTCTTATTTGGTGAGGTTGTTGATACATACTGAATATTTAATGCATATGATAAGATATATGTAGTGAACAAGTTGCAGATAATTTGGTGCTGGAGATAATTGTGGCTTTCTTCCTTAGAGTTGCAGGGCCTGCTGCTAAAGAGGAAGGGGTTTCCGAAGGTGCTTTTAATGGAGGAAAGGTGTGCTCTATGATCTTTATTCTTGACATTCACTCAGATTCCTGATTGAAATAGATGTTAACCATATTTTTTTGTTGTAGGTTGGCCAGCAGAAGCAGAGGCCGAGGACCCTCGATTCATTGTTTGCAAATTTAAAGGAGCAGAGGATGCAGCAGCAGCAGCAGATACGGGCTTCCAATTTTCCTCCCAGAAATTCCCAGAGGCAGCAAGGACAACAATGGGCCAGGGGAAGAGATGGAGGTCTCAGAGCTCAAAATGGTCGTGCTGGCAACAGATACACAAGATGATCTGTTGTACTTCTCCAACTTTAATCATGTCTAATACTACAAATTTCGTTAAGCTTGATCTATAGTGCTACTCGAGTGGTGCAGCTGTGTGGAACTTGTGCCCGTCATGAAGTTACAACTGCTTCTGCTCATGTTCTTTTTGGTGTTATTAAGGGATTTGTGAATTATACAAGATGTATGGAGCTTCATCGTTGCGTGACCATTTTTGTCCAAAGTTGCATGATGCATGTAATACTTATATCACAGAATCCTTCTCATTCGCTAGCCAGCTGTTGCTGGATGTGAAATAAGGGTCGCAAGTTGTGTATTATCATTGGCTTCAATCTTATATCTGTTTTTTGTGCGTCACCATGACCATGTCTATGCAGAAAAATTTAGGCCCTAATACAAAGCCAGCATTTCACCATAATTTGCAACTAATTCCCATTTATTAATGTAACCCTATTTACATGAAGGATATCAATATTCTACCTTATTTATTTCAGATCAAGACAATATATATCAGAATAACCAGAGATAAGACAATTTGCTCCATGCCTGGCCTATTGACGGGAATCTTCTTATCCCGCTGCAGATTTCTCCTTGCAGAAGGAAAAAAACAGATTCTAAAGTTTATTTGCACATCATTTTTTTTTCTGGCTGTCTATTTCAATGCCTTTGAAACTTCAACTTCTACACTTCTAGCAAACCTGCCACGAACCCTAGGTTGGCTATCTGCAAGCGCCTTCCTGCAAGCGTACTGCAAAAATACAATATTCATAATGAGTTGATGAAGCAGATAAGACAGATGGCTACCGAAACGAAAGCTAAGATGCATGCGCCATAATGTTATGAAGAGAAACTTTATTTAATTGGTTCGTCTAATCTTGCTGGTAAGCACCAAAATATTATTTAAGGCGCCAAGGACCGTAAAACTCAGATCGAACCTTACAGCTATTGGTTGTAATATTTAACTACTAATTCATGTAATTCATCTTCATCTGTTTCCATCGTCATCTTGAACAGCATTATCACCACCTATATTTCTATAGTTTGCTAATCTAACATAATAGCAAATTTTTAACCGCCTGTAAAAAATACCTTGATTTTCCTGCCGAAGTTTCTTTTGGACCTCTTGTTTCTGTATCTCAAGAGCTTCTGCTCGCGTTCTTCATTTGTCATTCGCTCAAGCTGATTGTGAACCGTGGGCATCTTGCCTTTATAAAGTGTCTGGCAAAAGAACACTGAAGTAAACACAACACTGAAGGCAACATACCCAGAACAAATTAGGCATTTTCTGGCAAGTAAGAAGCTAATCATTATAAAATCAAATTTTCATCTTTTAACCATGATCTAGATTATTTAACCTTACAGCTGCAGATAATTTTTTTCAACAATAATGTGATCTTCCCCTCGCCAAGATTAATTAACTACTTGAACTACTGCCATATGCAAAATCTGAGAAAGTATGGAGTCATCTCCTGTTCCTGAGAAAATATATACACACAACAAGAAATAGAGTGCAAGCCTCCAATTACATATATACCTCTATGTCTCCCTCACTGCAGGCTCTCCTCAGTCCCAAAGCAGCTCCAAGATCAATTCCTGGAATATTCAGCAAATCCGGTTTAACCGAGTTACAGCTAAGCCATTCCATAGATGTCAAACAACCGGAGCTAACACTCCTCTGCATGGCTCCTTCAAAAATCTCAGTTTTTTCAGAAGGCAAATCCGGATCGATGTGTACAGGAGGAAGATTAACTTCTGATTCCACAGAAAGATTAACATTTAATTCCAAAGAAACCTTGACGTCAGATTCTTCAAACAAAGACTCTTTAATAGCAGATTTTTCTATCAGATCCTTCTTGCATTCATACAAGTCCTCGCTGAACAGAGGATCACCATGCACTGAGGCCATATCAGCTACTGGTGGAACACCATTTCCTTCTCCAGATAAAATACTGGCAAATAATGGATCCAGTTCCATAGGTAGCTCCTCCAAGATGGTGCTCGTTGGTTCAGGAACCATGAAAAGATCTACTTCTCCCAGATCAAATTGTGGCACAGCAGATGTCTGAAATGGACTTTCCTGTGAAGTAGATAAATAGGATATCAGAAGTCATTTCAAGCACATTATCAATAGAACAGAAGTACATAAGGAAGATGGGTGACTCAGATTCAAACACAGATCACCATAGAAGTGAGACAAAATATGGAGCACCAAGGAGCCATAAACATAAACAGGATAAAGTCAAATATACCAGGTGAAACACTGCATAAACACAA
>JAVDBV010050211.1:0-12062 GCA_032619315.1 Piper longum
GCCGAAGTAGCGCCGGCGTTAACACTCCAAAATCATGGTGGGTTGGAGAAAATATATAGGAAAGCCAGAAGTGATGTGGACGGCTCAAATCTTGCCACATGGCACGATCTGAACTTTCAACAACTGTAGTGGGACCCACCTATAGATATATCTAATATACCTGTGGACAAAAAACTCGAATTGAGACCGTCTAAAGTCAAATCTTACTCGAGCTTGAAAGTGACTCGATAGACGGGAATTAAAACAAGTATGTTGAATGGACCCCAAACCTAGAAATGTTAAAAATAATGACTCATTCCTCGCTGTAAAAATTTTTTTTTTAGGAAAATTATAATAATAATTATTGTTGTTATTATTTTCGTGGTTTTTACAACAAGGCAGCAGAAAACTGGAAGGTTTTGAAGGAGCTCGAAGAAGCAATCAAGGTCTACCGGTGTGCAAAGGATCGTTTGCCTCCTCGGGTAGTGGATTTTTACTACAGCTCTACTGAGTTTAATCAATTTTATATCATCAGTCCCTCGAAGATTATCATTGTGAATCCTTTTTTATTGGTCTTGATCTACACACGCAAATCACTTCACTTGTTTCTCATCTATGTTGTGAAGTAAATTGGTATATACTTTTGACCAGACAGTAAAGATTGACATTAACATTGAGAAGGATTTGGCCTATGCCCTTAAAGCCTTGGAATGCCCGCAACTCTTATTCCTCAGAGGAAACAGAATTCTCTACAGGGAAAAAGGTTATATCTGCATGCCTCTGTCTTATTAAAGAAAATAGAATATCTTCGACATTCTGTCATTTGCTCCTCGGTTATTTACTAAAATGCTATTTCAGAGTTCCAAACAGCAGATGAGCAGGTCAAGATAATTGCACATTTTTACTATAATGCAAAAAAACCTGCATGGATTGATAAAGCAGCTCTTGCACCCAAACACTGAGGCTTCTAGGTAATCATTTTTTTTTGACAAGTATTCCAATTAACCCTGTTTTTCCATTGATTAGATCAAGTCATTTCTGCTGGTCAAAGTCTGATTTCCGTTTCAGCTGCTTAATGCCATCATCTTTTTATAGCAGCTAGTAGAACCTTGTTCATCTCTATGCTCTACATTTTCATTTTGTTGATTCCTTTTCCTTACATTCGAATTTCCGCCGTCATCCTTTGCAGGTTCCATACGAAAACAAACATGTGGTATGCTAGTTGATTTATGGCTTTCAACAGCATTCTCTTTGCATAGTAGAGGTTTAAAAAATGCATTTGATGGAGGGAATGCCTAGCATATTATATGAGAAGTACAAGTAGTGATGACAGCCAGAAAGCTGATTGTACAAACCAAAAGTGAATGAACAAGAGATTTTAGGAAGCAAACTGGAATGGATCTCAGAGAAGTTGATGATCCAATTTGAGTCACCAAGTTATTTGTTTTTCTTGTCTTCCGCCTTCAATTGTTGGGAGTTTTAACATATTATAAGGTAAACATGATTCTTATTCTTCGAAATCCAACAGTTTGTTGTTACCCCTATCTTTCTAGTTTCAAGAAAAGAGAAAGACTCAATCAAATACCACAAAAGTATAACATACATCATTCTGAATCATTACAATGTAATTTGTCTGTCAGCCTCTCCCAATTTCAAGAAATGTTCACTACTATTTAAGAAAGCTTTTGAGAAAGAATTTAAGGCAAGTTATATGATCAAGATCATACATGAAGCAACATGCAATTGCAAGTGACAAATTAAAAATTACAGACCATCTGGAAAGTGGCACAGCCATTCAACATTACTGTCATTTGGATGTCCATTGAAAGGTCGCATTCCCACTCTCAAGCACTGCAAGTAATTGAAGAGTAGATAACAGTTATACGAAGCATATTTGTGGTAGACACAAGACTAGAAAGAGTTGGGCTTTTAAGGCTAAAAAAGTAACAAAAGCTTTAATATTTCATCATTTTTAATCCTATGATGATAGCATACTTCAGATTTTAAACCCTATTATGGATACTTATGTTAACCAGGAGGAATAAAACAACTTACAATTATGTGGCTTATATCCTGGTAAATTGATATATCTGGGGCAAGAGCTCGGCTTCAGCTTTCCATCTTGAACATAGGATGCAATGACACAATCTCGTGGCTGTTCAATACTTCAAGTACTAGACGATGACAGAACTTAGGGTTTTAGTTCTTTTTTTTAACATTTTTTAAGAAAAAAATCTACAAGAACATTTAGGAGATGATAAATAGACCTTAAAGTCTCTGTAAAAGCATATCTGAAGTTCTTCAACTGCTCCTTTAGAGCAAAGCAGAAAAGGAGATGATCCTACTGAATTATTTATAGTTGTGACGATGTCACTAAGTAAATATTTGTTGTCATTTTCAGTTAGTTCATATCCAGCTCCAACCAGAATTTCCTGACATTAGGATACAGTTACAAATCAGGAAGCTGAAAAGTTAAAATCTAAATTTGTATTTGAACATTTGATGAAGTCAAAAGTTGAACATCAGAAGGGGGAGACAAGGAGAAAGATCAGAGCCAATGTAACCAAAGTAAATCAACATCAAGAAAGTCATTAGCAAGGTCGGTGTGGAGAGTGAAAAAAATGTTTGAAATAGAGATCAAGAGTAGTTGAAAAATAACTGTATTCATCCTTAATTACTGGATAGGAACAGGTGCCATGCTTCTCTGCATGAAAGGCAAAATATTTGTGATATGTTAATGAATCTAAGATGAGGAAAAGATTAGAGCGGGGATTACAAGCGTCAGATTAAACATAGTATTTTGGGTTTCAAAGATTCAAACCACTATTTAGGTTCTAAAATCCCAATGATGAACAGCAGGAACACAAATTTAATTATGCACAAAGAAATAATCCATCACAATAACAGGGGGACATGCAATGGACTATTGTATAGTTTAGAATATTGCAGATTTTAAGCAGATGCTACGTAAGTTCTTACTCAATGAGAAAAGAAAATGATCAGTAAATGTAGGTTGTATATTTGTAGGCAGAGCTTTCAACATATTTGATCATGATTAGGCTTTTATTTCAGTTTGGTCAATATTTGGTTTCAATTTGTTGGTATCATTGTCAAACTTCTCTTCAATATCTAAAGCTCTTGACAGACTTTAAAAAAGAGCAAAATAAACTGATCATATCTAAGATGGCTATATACTCATCAGTAATTCCCCAACTAATCTTTTGAATATTAGATGGATGATGATATTTTTCAACTTGCTCTAAGCGGTAACTGTATGAATAAAGAAAAAAGCCAATCCGCTAGCAGTGCTACCAAATGGTAGAAGTGTGGAACACAAGGAATTAACACTGAAGCATGCTATAACTAGTCATATACAGATAGAATTCGTAATAGGACTGATGAACAAGAAAGCAACAAATTGAGTAGTGACCATTACTTGGCTATGCTACAAAACAAATATAGAGAAAGAGAGAATTACCCCACTGTCCCTCCATCATAAATAACCCACAAGACAGCAGGAAAAGAGCATCACATCAGTATGGAACATTTCATATATAAAACCTGGAGAACATAGAAAATCATTAACTAAGAACCTACTTCATGAGCCCAGAAGAGCCCTTTCCCACCATGGCAGACTGACGAGGGGCTGTAACTCAAAGCTGGCCAATACTTGTTAAGCTTCCCCATCAAAGGTGCACCCTAAAAATTACAATCAAAATGGATAAGAGTAACTATGAAACTTATCAAATAGGACACAAAGCAAGGTTTACAATTCAAATAGAATGTACAGTAAGACCTACAACATGCAGGCCAAGTTCCATCATCATAATCAGGCCAGAGTCCATCTGTTAGTTCATTATTGAACAAGGTTTTTATCAAATTAGCTAAAAAAAATCAAATCCATCTGAATAGCATGTTTAGATGGCTGCACTTACGAATAGTAAACTCGGTTGTAGAAAGAGATCTGCAAAGCTAGCAAGTTCAACAATTAAGAAAGATATAAATCCACACAAAAGTCGACCATAAAACCAAAAAAAAAAAAACAATTCTGACAGACTATAGAGCAAACACTTATAAGTCGATCGGTAATGCATTAAAACAACAGAAAAGATTCAAAATTTCTTCCTGGGTGATGAAGAAGAGGTCAATGGTGACCTTCGGCAGCAGCCATTAGAAGGGTAGCAGTGCTTGGTCTGCTGGCAGATGGTGCCGGGCCATAGAAGAGCCAGCACAGAGTAACCAGACTCTCTCTCTACCCCATTGCATTGACCTTGAGCAAGCCTCGTAGAGGACGATCCGACGAGAAATCCAACAAACAAAAGCAAGTAAAGAGGGAGAGATGCCATTTTATTTTTCTTCTTTTATAGATCTCATTTTTTTTTCTTTTTGACCTTTTAAAAAGAATCGAACCAGCCTAATTTTTGGAACATCAACGATTATATCTATTGTGGACATACATTAAATAAAGAAAAGATTTTTTTTTCATAAAGGAGGGTATCTCCGCTCCTTTGGCCTAGGTTCTGCGGTAAAATAGCGGGAGAGATGAGGAAGAAGATGATCAAATTTATAACGGCCAATACCAATCAATATTAATACTACTATTACGACCACGACCACTAATAATAATAATAATAATAATAATAATAATAATAATAATAATAATAATAATAATAATAATAATAATATAGAATTTGCTAATTGGGATGTTGAAGATCAAGATTATAGAGTCAATGAAGAGAGAGTTACAACATTATAACCTCAAATAAGCTCACCATTTTTTTCTCTATGGGCTCATCGTCCATTGTTACAATAAGTTAAACTAATTTTTAATAAACACAATTAAATACATTAGTTTATTAAGGCTCTGTACCCAGCAGCTAAGTCATTATTTTTTAAATAAATCATTTTAAATGCGTGAAGAATTATGTTGGTTTGTATATGTAAAATTGTTTGTGATTAGGGTCGAAATGTTTATACCTAAGCAAACTAAATGTTCATTGGTGCGCATTTGGTGTTTATCTGTGAATTACATTCGAAATCATACTATGCATGATATTTAAAAAAAATCTCCCACCAAAAGTCCCCCTTGTTCTCATTTTAGACGATTTTGAGAATTGAAGGTCAAGCACCCCTTACTTTGTACTCATCTCGGTATCTTAGTAGGGGTTGTAGTTATAAATTCCAAGTTCAATAGAAAACCTCATCACTCACTAGTTCAAAAATCTGAACAAAATAAGTAATCAAATAAAAGATCAATTAGGAATAAATATAATCACAAAAATAATCGCTTCGAATTTGATATAATTCAATGGCCAACACTACGAAAACACTTCGATGTTTTGAGCTTTTAACCAATAAGAAAATATTGATGCCTGAAGGATATAAACTGATATAAATATTTTTATTTTAATCTTCAAAGGATTTAGAATCTTGTCTAAGACAAGATATTTGGCATGATAAACATGATTGTACTTTTTGAACCGACAGTTTATTGATCCATTGCTCTAAAGTTTCATGACAATTAAAATATAACATCTTATATTTACACAACAGCATCATTATTAACACCTCATATTTAACAGCATCGTTAGGAGCACCTCATATTGAGGTCACCACAACAAACTTCAGTAGGGTGCTTTTGCCATTTGAAGCAAAGAAAGTTAAAAAAGCACCAAAGGCCATTGAATCCATGAAAGCATAACTACCTTAACATGTTTGTCATGCACTTTGTAGTTTGCATCAAGTAGGCTTGGCTGCATGGAAAACAAGAAGTGATGGAAATGGCAAGGGAAAAGCATTCACCTGAAGAAATTCAGGTTAGAATGGAAGATAAGACGCAATCATAAATCACAAAAGCATAACGATGTTTTGAATCGAGGTAACATAGTTCTCGCTTATGTTATTAGTATAAAAGTATAAAACTCTGACGGCATTCCCCAAATTCTGAAGAAAATAGATATCTATAAGCTACTTGTTTGAAACACTTTGGACTATTCGATCCATTTTTGTGAAGCTACGCAGAGTTTAAGCATTTCTAGTGAATAGAAAATGTGTTGCACATGGATTATCATTGCAAGTTCTCAGCTTCCATGCGCTCAAGAATCCTTCTAGCTTCCTCTTCGGTGGCAGGAACAACTTTCCGGATCCTCAGTTGCTCCGTTAATGCTTCAGGGTGGACGGTGAATGTGAAGTAAAATGTATTTGAGACCTGCTCAGCCATGACATAATTCTCAAGACGTGTGAACAAAAAACTGTAATTTGATACGATTATATACGAATGGAACGGAGACAATTTACGTCACTTACAACTTTGTACTCTAATACTTATCAACACTAAATTACGTCAATAGAGTTACCCGTATGCTAAATTTTACATATTAAAATGGTATCTTTCCTGCTCCTAATAGCTTGAGCTTTTAGGCAAAGCGTCAACTATGTGGAATTTGCTTAGTATCAGAGTGAAATGGCTTGAAATCAAAGCCTTCTGCAGGCATAATTCTGGATAAATTTTTGCCCTTTATTGTTCATAGAAACATTTGGTCCACATTTGGCCGTGCACACTACAAGCCCAAAAATTTACCCGAATGAAAGTAATAAACAGCTTTCTTAATAACTAGACCTCTTAGGCAAAGTGGTTAACAATATAAATAACATTTAAAACATCAAGTTCAATATCCATCTATCTTTGTTCTGCATGTATTGGATGGGTAAGAATCAGATAGAATATACCTCACTGCTTCGAAGTTCAGGCTTTGTGACATGGGCAACTACTTCAATGTTGATGAGGGGCTCGGTTGGGTTTTCAACTTCAGTATAAAGCACACAAGATTTAAAACGAAGAAAATCACCCACATCCACCTGCACCAGAAACATCAAAATGTTTCATATAAGAAAAAAAGCAAGTCAAAATTCTCCTTTTTCTTGTATAAATATAGTATGCTTCATACAATTTGTTTCCTTCCCCGGAGCACGTGCATGCTCTCCCAGTTATTTATATTTATTTAATTTCATGAGCAATGAACTCCAGAGAGATTAATTTATCTAAAGCTGAAAATACACAAGCGAATACCATTTGAACAAAATTTTAAAATTCTAATTATGTTATCTGAAAGTCAAAGACAGTAAGGTGGCCACAAAAAGCATAAATGAGGGTGTGAGAGTTTTGCTGTCCCACAATTTTTTCTAGTAGACATGTGTATACTTATGAGACAGACATTTCATGAGTTTGATCTATCAAAAGACAATCAAAATTTTTTCTCATGCTTCTTTCAGGAAGGTCTAAAAGCAGTAAATGAATGGTACAGACCAGGAAATTTGATCCAAAATCCTCATATAGTTAAAAGCTGAGTAAAACATAAGATGCTGAACACAAACATGAAACTATTAGTGCTTTTTTATAGCTTTAATAGAGTAGCATTTTCACAATGAATTACAGGCTACCCAGGTTTTAGAAAAACTAGGAAAGACTTATGGGAAACCCTTCTTCTGTTAATAAATATTATGAGGAGAGATCCTGTGTCCATTAAGAATATCAGCAACTCAATAATGGTAATTTAAAATTAGCTCATTTACTATTAACTGGCAGCCAGCATGGTACAAAGAGAAAAAAAATGCATGTCCTAAAATTCGTAAATTAAGTTGGAATCAACAGCACAAGTAGTATGGAAAAAGGATACATACAGGTCTTAAGAAATCAACATGATCGACTTCTACAAAGTAAGGCATCCAGCCCACAAATGCATAGGCTGTAGAAAAGGCCAACTCAAATGCTCGATGCATTAAAAAGCCTCCGAAAATTCTTCCATGCAAATTTCTTTGTTGAGGCTGGCAAATTAGGGAATGCTCCAGTCGAGTATCTTTCAACAAAATGCTGTCCCTGTCTGCCAGTGCTGGCATGTCACAAAATATTCGTCCTTCAGACAACAAAGCATTTAACCTTCCAAGATCCTTGTTTACATTAAGCCCCCCTTTCTCAAACTCTTTCCTTTTTTCTTCTCGCTGCTTTTTCCTTAATAGATCCCTAGCTTCACCTTCCTTGAATCGCAATTGTTCTCGATCAGTTTCAGGAGACAGGCGGTTCACTTGGGCAGATTTTACAGTCTTTGAATCACGAGCAACAAATGTAAAGTTTGCTGTCAAAGCAACTGGATCCTCACCCTGACATTTCCCATCTGCAGATAATTTTCCAAAAGATGTAATTATCAGTAGGGAAAACTTTGATAAATACCAAAAAAAAAATCGCTAAATTCACTTATAAATTGGCACCTTGGGCCACTTGAGTCACTTCCATTTGAATCTCAATTGAAGAACGGCCAACCCAGGTGACAGCTCCAGCTATCTTCAAGTCAATATCAACACTAATTGGTTTTTTAAGGACCATCTTATCTACAGAAGCTGTTACTAACAGTAGGGGCCTGGTTGTGCTATCATCATCAGAACAATGCTGGAAGCAAAAGGCATTAAATTTAGAAGAAAGCAAAAAAAAAAATTGCCCAAAATCCATGAAGTCTGAACCTTCTGCATACCAACTATTACATTCGAAATACTGTAAACCAGTAATTTAAGTATCTCAGACAAATATTCCCAACAATGGGGAAATTAGCATTGGCAATGATTGCAGTGGGACACTTGAAACATTTTTTATAGATTAGCAGTTATCTAGATGACAGATATTTTTGACAGTGCATTAGATGTCTAGAATATACATAAAATGTATCTGCCATAAAACCCTACATCTATGTAATTGTATGCATAATTTCTTTGAATAGCTTAAGCAAAGAAATTATCATCATCGTGAAGGATTAAACACATTAAAAAGGACAGGAATTTTTACATGATCCACATCAACTGAGGCAAAAAAAAATACAAGTGGCTTGACCATAATGCTGATAGTGGAAGACATGACAGGTTAGTACAAATATATGAAACAAAAATCACTATAAAATCCACGAAGCCCTAGACCTATGAATATAAAACAAAATTTTGTTATACTGTACTCAGTACTGTTAAACTTTGTTAAACTTTAGATCTAACAAACGTTTCTTAATCAGTGGAGACAATTAACCATGACAGTGATTGCAATGGAACACTTGTACACAACCGTGTCAACTGTCAAATAATCAACAAAGTAGATCATACAAGTGTTGATTAACCAATGGGAAAACTTAACCCTGACAATGATTGGACAGGAAAACTTACAAACATTTCAATACACCTTAAACAATCTGCAATCAAAACTCATACAATGGTATCAACGTTATGTCTTTGACTACACAAAAAGATGCAAAATTTCAGTAACATCTAAACTAATGTAGACAAAGAACAGTATACTTACAGACAATTCAATACAGTCGCAATTATCTATAACCAAAAGCTGTACGTTGGCATAAATGGAACCTTCATGATCGCACAAAAAGATGCAAAATTTCATTCGACTCTAAATCAATGATTGCATTTGAACACTTGCAAACGTTTCAATCCCCTCACAACTATCTACAACCAAAATTTGTACATTGATATCAATTGAATCTGCATGATCTCGCCGAAAGATACGAAATTTCAATCGAATCTAAATGGGGGATTGCAGTTGAACACTTGCAAACATGCCAATAGTTCCAGTAAATTAGAACAAGTGCACCTGCCTTGACAGCAATAGTTCCAGCAAGAGCATCCAAATCCTCCAGCAGCTTCCCAATCCTGACCTCGTTCCAAGGGTCCCTATACTGCTCTCTCAGAATATAGTCCCCAGAAAAGTTGTAATGGATGCTAGTCCGGCTCTGGGAGGGGGTCTTGGTGAGCATCTCCATCTGGGGAGGCCCATCCTTGGAGGGGTCGAGAAGGTGCTCAAAGATGCTGGACCGGGCCTCCCACAGGGCGTTGGTGACAGGTGAGTGGTACATCCCAGGCCAGAGGCTCAAGGGCTTTCGGAGGGAGGGGTTGGCGTCGATGGGAGGGGAAGGGGAGCTCTCAAAGGGGGAGGTGATGGTGGAGACCACAGGGATGGTCTGGGGGGAGTTGGGACTGGGAGGATCCATTGGTTTGTTGAAGGAAGAGGTGAAGGAGAGGGGATGGGTCGTTGTGAATGGGAGGAAAGATGAGAGCTTTGGGGTGGAGGAGGAGGGGAGGCGGGAGGTGACGGAAGAGGTGGAGGAGGAGCTTGGAAGGTGTAGGCTTTGAATCTGGGGGGAAATAAATGGTCGGTTAGTTCATGTGGTTGACATTTAAGGCATAGATTTATATTTTTTGGTTGACCAAGGTTATTGGAGTTCCCTTCATTAAATAGAACAAAAATAATACAAACTTTATTCATCATATAAAAAAATTATTAATTTAATTGAGTCAATTTTAAGTATTAATGATAATGTAAAAAGATCTACTCTTATTAATTATTCAATTTAATTAAACATTGTTTAATTATTTTATATATAATGATAAAACATGTTTTTGCGTCAATATTAATCTTAGAACTCTTTAATTGCCATTGTACTAATTTGATGAATTTATTTGATTTAAATTATGTATTTATTATTTTCATAATTTTTAATGCTAGATTAACATAGTATGGGTAGTTGAAATATTTTATATTTTATAAATAAGAAAATATTTTAGACAGCTTAGTTCTTAACCAACTTAATAAAATAAGGTTTATATATATAATTTTTAACAAATTTATTGAATTATATTTTAACTGTTTAATTTAGCCGACGTGAAAATTTATTTATAGAAGAGCCTTATGAACTGGCTTAAGGTAAAATTATTTAAAATGGTAAACAGTTATACAAACCCGTGAGTGAGTGATAAAGACGTAATGTTAATGTTAACCGTTAAGGACTGTGGGGTACATAATCAATTACTTTAACCTTTTTTTTCCGACAATTCTAAACGGTACAAGGTGGGCCCTCCCACTTTGACCTCTCCTTTTCGAATCCATCCATCCATCCGTGTTTCTAGTCGGCCAAACAACGTAGAGGGTACTAATTTTGATGAATAAAATTTGATCTTTTTTATCGATCGAACTATAATATAATAATACTTTGTTCAACTAGGAGTAGTAGTAGTTTGGTTTAGATTAGCTTCTAGCACGAAAACTAATGATATTTATAGACATTATCCCTACGACAACTTTTAGCACGATTGTAACCAGAGAAGAGTGGATACAAATCTATAAAAATTATGAAACAAATAACAGAAATGCCATATCCTACCCTTAATAGTATAATTTATTATATTGGATCCTTAATAGTATCCAAGCACACGAGGACTTTACACGTCCGTATATTATATATGTATTTATGCATGTCTCTCTTCCCGAATACGGATGGCATGCTCGTGCTATGACGTTGGAGATAATTAGTTGCTTGGTGACTACGCGCTTACCTCGTCTGCAGCTGGCCCGGTAAGAGAGACAACAAACCTACAACGACGAAGTGCTGCAACGAGCTTGAAGCAAACAAGAATGAGGAGAGTGTATAAGAACACCGCAAACGGCACCCAACGCAGGCTAGGGGAGATGGAGCTGGTTATCAGCAAAACCACGGCGGCCGTGGTGAAGGCGGAGTTGGCGATGGAGCCCCAAGTGCAGGGCAGAGGAGGCTAGGGATAGGAGGATGGCGATGAAGGAGATGTCGAGGAGTTGGTGGGGAGCACTAGTGCCGCCACTATTTGATCCACGGGCTTGGACGAGGGCGGCGCTTAAGGTGGAGAAGGTGACGCCCAAAAGGAACTCACCGACGCGACGGAGCTCGGATTCCATCTCGGCGGCTTCGTGGCGTAGAGGCAGGAGGGGTGGTATGGGGCGATGATGCTGGAGAAGGAGACTGAAGATCAGAAGCATCATCACCTCAACCATTCTTTTCTCTGTTTAATAATAACTAATCAACCCTCTTGGTCTTCATGCGTCTGCCGAGGGAGAGGGCAAATATATAGTTGAATGTAACACTCCAAATCCGGTTCACCCTCGTGAACCAAACCGGCATGTTACAGGCCCCGATTAGGTCGGCTAACCCGAACCCAACGCGTGTGGATCCAATCTCGGCGTCTCAAGATGAAGATACCACTCGTCATGTATGGATGAATGCATAAAC